>JAHXMU010000101.1:6440303-6544149 GCA_019455685.1 Philornis downsi | reverse complement strand
CGGATGTCAGTCTCCAATGGGTCTGCCTAGAGGCCATGGGTTCCCCTACTTTATTGTTCTTAAGTCTCTGATTTCATATTGACTCAATGGCGGGTATTCTACATCCCGAAATGTCACTAACTATTTTTATATACTCGTACACTGTTTTGTTTATAAACCAGTGCAGAAAATTCAGGCAAGATAACTGACATTTATCTTCAACTAAGGTTCGTTTGCGGTGGTACAAAAGTGTGCGGAATGGTAAATCGCTATATTTATATACATTTATATATATATATATATATAACTATTAATCTGAGTTAGCGATACAATAAGACCAATACAATAAATTAGAAATTATAGAGAACTACGGATTTTTTACAGAATCGATCGGGGGCGTGGCAATGTGGTCCATTTTCATTTGCAGAACTAAATTTGTGAAGCTACTGATGACAAATTAGCGTATATTGGCCTTAGCGTAATTGAGTTATATTTCACTCGGTATATGGATTAAATTAGGTAATTTGTATGTGAGGTACCGAAATGGGCGTGATTATACGGTCGATTTAAGCAAGCGTTGCAGTGCAGAACAATATTTGAATTACTGTGAACTTAACGTGTGGGAGGTACCAAAAAGATTCGCTTTTTATCAGATTTTACAGATAATTACAAATCAATGTGATGGAAGGAAACTGGGGTACTGCTGCGTACCAATTAGAAACTACAGACGAAAGATTTAATTTCCAAAAATCGTATAATTTGTATGGGTTATTTACATGGAAAGTGCAAGAGGAGGAGTGATCAATCGTGAATATTTAAATTCTGACAAGTGTTATATGCTAATACAATGGAACGAGTTAAACTTTGGGAAATCTGTCAAGTTATATGGAAGGTAATAGGTAGGTGGACCGATATAGGCCATTTACCATCCCGGGTTTTGATCTGGTGCCAAACTTTATGAAGATTCATGAATATTTACTGCAGTTATCACACCTAAGAGCCAACCAGCCAGATAGACGGACTTTGCTCAGTCGACTTGGGATGTCAAAAAATCCAAGGGCCGTAACAGTTATAACTTTTATTAAAAAAAGTGTTCTTTTTTTTAAGAATTATTTTGGAAAATTATTGTATTGCCCAAAAGTAACAATTTTTGATTTATATTTTTCTGTTCTTAAATAGCATGTATTCAAGACCTTTTGAAATAAAAATTCAAATTAAAAATAAAAATCGGTCTAAACCTTTCACTTTTTTTGATTAAATATAAAAATTTCCTAAGAACTTTTATTTTTCTTAGCTGCAAATAAAGGACTTTTGCTCTAGTAAGTATTCAGCTGATTCTAAGTTTACTTCGAATAAACTGCGGTAGTATTTTATGTAATCAGAGAGAAAGAGAGAGAGAGAGAGATAACTACGACATTGATTTTACTCATATTTACACTGTGTAATAGAAAATTCAGATTTTTCTAGCTTATTAGGACTTGAAAAAGAGTGTTTTAACGATACTCTGAGGAGTTACAACATAGTTATATGTTTTAATTCCCATACGGAAAGTTGGACAGGGACTTTTAAATTTGTTTTCGATTCTCAAGGTATAGCTTGGTTACGACTTGAGCTTGGGACGGAAAATCACACATGTGCTCCATCTCTCGCATAGTATTTTAACCGCTGCTGAATCGATCCATTTAGCGAATAACTGACCTACAGATGAGCGGTATAGAAGCCTATTCACTACACACAGATAATGTATGTTTTCATATCTGTGAGTTTTTCCGTTCACTCATATGGGATAAAATCAAATGTGATCAATCAAAATATTTGTATCAACTTTTGTTGACTCCACAAAATGTATCTTTGGTTGGCAAGCGGCACGCGAGTTACATATTATTCGTTTGCAACGATTTTTAAAGAGTATAAATTCATATCGGCAAGTTACACTGCTTTTTTTCTCCGTTTTTGTTACGCCAATTGGGGTTTTAAGTTTTACTTCCCACCCTCTAACGATTAGTTGAGATTTTCTGTTATATTAATCATTTTTGATCAAAAAATTCTTGGAACTTTAAACGCTTCGTACTGGGTGCTTTATTTTTTTCGTATCAAAGTATTCGCCATTCCTTCGAGTGAAGGTTTAAAAAGGCATTTACAGTTTTATGAAAATCTTCTGAAAAGAAACGTTAAAAATCTGAAGGTCGCAAAGGTTTACAGTATAAAAACGAGTTTAAAAATGATTGCTGTAAACAACCACAGTACCGCTGCTGCATTTCTGTATCAAAAAACTATTCACTGCAGAACAGTGAAACTAAACCCGCCTTATGAATTTTACTATGAAAAGAAGTAATTTCTTACGTGGCTTGAAGCTGTTACGAATGTGAAAAATTGGTCCGATAGAAAAAATTTTGCTAACTAAATCAATTCGTGAGCAGACTGGTATTTTCCAGAAGTTTTCTATTAAGTGTACTATTTATTCTTTGATTAAGAGCAATTTACAATGGTATTTAATAGACCCGGGTATAAATCATCCACCTTTTGTATATATACTTATGTTTTCAAGAGACAGCCTAAATTGTAGTCAGTTTTGCGAGCAAATTTAAAAAAAAAAAAAAAAGACGGATTTTATTTGGAAAACAATATGAATTAATATATTCTGTGTACGGAAAGGACGTGCCTGGCGTCCTCACTTTCTACATTCGTTACCTTCAGTCCAGCAAGAAAAACTTGCTTATGCAAGGGCTAAATTAGAAAAATGGTGCTATGCCAATGTTTTCTAAACCATTTATCATTTATTCATTAATTAATAGCACTATATAATGGAAATTGTGACCGACCGTGGCGAGATGGTTACTTTGTACACGCAACAATCGTTCGCATGATCCCGGGTTCAATCCCATATCAATATCTGAGTGGCCGTCACCTTGATGTGTCACAGAAATATTTGGAGTACTTAGTTGAGTAATTGGCAAGTCTGGTAAATGCTTTTCAAACTGTGATGTTCACAATCCTCGTTAAACTGTAGACCTCGTTGAGTGAGTCTAAAAGTTGAATGTGTGCAAGCTTATTTCTTTCGCATATCTCATTCATGGGATACAGGGTGATTTGTTTTTTTTTATATTATGGAAATTAATAGGTAAGAGAAGGAAATGCATACCTTTTACAGTCATACAAATTGTGACTTCAGAATTCTCCACACGAAAACGACTAGTGGGGTCAGAACGCATGGTCATGGCGGCCAATTCAGGTCACCTCCGCGTTCATGCAGAATGTCCGTTGTGGCGTTCAATATGAGCAAGAAGCGTAGTCTACTCCCATATCGTTTTAGGCCAAAAGAAATGAACGGTGATGGATTCATCAATGTTGCCTTTTTTCGACCAAAGTTGGGGTCCTCTTTCAAGCGCACCAGAGCCCAGTCAAAATTTCAATAAACAAATTTAGGCTTTGTTCACCTATAGGAAATTTTTTTATGAAAATTAATTTTATTTATTTTTAATTTATGTCTGACACCATGTTAGCTCTATAAAAAAATACTTAAATCCCTGAAAGATCTTCACTACATAGAACAGTCAATTCGAACACAATGTTTATGTAGAAAAGTATCTTATGCGACATTTTTTTACAGGAAAATGTTTTGGAGCAAACAACTTACATATGCAGTCATCTTTTTGTGAAATATATCTTTCAATTTTCATACATTTTTCATAGAAAATTCTTTTCATAGGGAAAATAGTCAAGTGAGATATTTTTACAGAAGAGTATCATGGAAGATATTTGTCATATTGGAAAGTATTTTTCATGAAGTGTAATGTATGGCACTCATCACTTAGAAGTATGTGAGAGAAAAGTGAAGACAGCTATCTTTAAGAAGACTGTCATTGTACACACTTTTGTTATAGAAAAATGACATTAAAAATGATTTTGTTATAGAGAAGTCTTAATGAAGATACTTTTCCTATAGAAAGGTGTCATTGAAAACACCTTTCCTATAAAAAAAAGTGTCATTGAAGACGCAGAATAATATCCTAGAGAACAGTGTCATTGCAGACACTTTTCTTGGAGAAAACTGTCATTGAAGACACTTATAGAAAAGTGTTACCAAAAACGCGTTTCTTATAGAAAAGTGTAATTGAAAACACTCTTCGTATAGAAAAGGTGTCATTGAAGACATTCTTCCTATAGGAAGATGTTATTGAAGTCACTTTTCCTATTGAATAGCCTTTTTTATAGGTATATATAAGGAATCAATGAAGACACTTCCTTTTCCGCAAGGAAGTGGCAAAAAACATATCTTTGGCGTAGAAAGGATACTATGACACTTTCCGTGTAGACAGAAGCCAGGAAAAAATTTTTCGGAATAAATTTTTCATTAAAAAAAGTGGCATGAAAGATGCATTTTATATAGAAAGAATCATCTAGATGAAAGCAGTTAGAGACAATATTTTTGCAAAAGGCTGTTAGAAGACACATTTTATACAGAAATTTAAACTACAGAGTTATCGATTTGGTGGTTTCAAACCTCCGGTTTGGTGAGGCTGTCAGCTATTAAAAACCTGTCATCTGAAGCGTTATTTATTTAGTGAAAGGTTTGCCATTTACGAATGTGGATCGTTTAACAATCGAAGAACACGTAAAAATAATCAAGACTTGTTATGAAGTAATTCCACACGAGAAGTTTCCAGAAAAAGTAATTTCACGTCAATTGGCTACCAAGATCATGCTATTTGACGCCGCTGATTTTATCCGCTGATGTTAAAGTATAATTAGCGCCAAAAAGAGTGTGACAAACCACTAACTTTTTATAAAAGAAATTGTCTGAATTATGTTATTAAAATGCTCTGAACTAATAGTGAAAGAAACAAAATTGTGACAATTAGCTCTGGCAAAATGTTGGGCTGTGCCAGGTTTTAAGAAGTTTAATACAAATTTATGGCAGATGTAGCGCATTGCCAGACAGACGGATATGGCTTAAACGACTTAAACTCCATCTTCTGGCTTTATATTTTTGGCACAATGAAAGATGTATACCTTCATGCCTTCGAGTACAGTACAATTATGGCAAAACTAAGATATCATCTCCAATTCCCTGTATTTTGAAGACCGGAGTTTGTGGTAGTGATGGCATAAAACGACAGTGTTTATCATGGGCAACAAAAAGTCGTCGGAAGAAAAGCGAAATTCAATTCGTTTCTATTTAGATGCTGCTGATGTTTAGCATTAGAAGAATCGGAGGGTTTGTACTTTTGTTTGCCTGATTGTTGGAAAGTAAATTGAAGCTAACAAATTGTTTTGGTAAAATAAATTATACCAAAAGTTGTCGTTAAACAAGCTATATATCACTGGGATTGTGTAAAGCGTTAAGGTGAAACAACTTTGGGGTTTGTTAAGTTCAAGGAAATTGGAAGAGGAAACTCAATTAATGGTAACATTTTTATTCAAACGCTTTTAGAAAGCTTAAGGAAGTTTAGATAGAGTAAGGAGCAAATATTGTTATCGAATGTGTGACAATTTTCCATAGAATTGCATAGAAAAATAGGGAAAAGTGACCTATGCCATTTTAGATTTATTGGCTACTTCAGGTGGAACCGTATTTACGGCTTGGACGTTTATTTGTAGAATCAGATTTAAAGGTATTAAATCATGATATCTAACTGTCGTCGCAAGACGTTCCTATATTGATATTTACTCCCATTTTCTCCATAAATAACCCGTTTTTATTCTTTTCCCCAGTACGTGATAGTCGGAACAGCCATTAAGCATTTGATATATTTTTTATTATGTAGCTGTGTGTGGTTATCAGGTGTTAAATGTAATTGTTACGTTTTACTGCCAAGCAATTTATTTTTAGAGGATTTTGTTACCCCAACTATAGGAGTAATAAGTAATGTGAACACATTTTTCTGATAAATTCCAATTTAAAAATGTTGGTGGAAGTTCAGTTCTAAGTCTAAATAATTTAAAAAGGCAAAAACAAACATTTTATTTCATGGTATGAAAAAAGTAGTGCCAAATAAGTTACGATAACAGTAAAATATAATGTCTGTTGAGAGAATAACTATGCAACGCATCCGTCACTATAATAAGTATTTGCATCAACCCTAAACAGACAAAGTTTCTGAAAATTACAAATTTGTTTCCTTTTTATCAAAGTTTAGGATGTAGAGAATGTCCAGAGGCTTTGAAAATCTTTAAAAATTCGTTAAGGAATCAAATTGGTAGAACTCATTTCAAATTTGTTATGTAAATGTGAATATACATAGCAATGTCATGGAACTAATAAAAAAATGATTTGTTTTTGGTGATATATTAATAATTATAAATCTCATATATGTATATAAAAATGATTTGGCGTGTGTTTGCCGCAGCATAACTAAGGAACGGAGTGACGGATTTGCATAAAATTTTTTGTATGCGTTAAGCTTAGATCCCACTATCGGCGCACATAGCACAATATGTACCGATTTTTATTGTGCTACATCGGTGCGTTTGACAAGGATTTGGGCAATTACTTTTTGAGCAGTCACATTATCATCGCATATTGTGCTATTTGTTTTCGGTACATGTCGGCCGGAAGAAAAATTTGTGCATAATCTGCAAAACGTGGTCACACTATCAGCGCACTTTTTGAGAAATTGAATCATATGTTTTTTGTTTACATGTCTTCGCTGATTGATTTACAAAATTGAAAATCAATTTCTTATTTTATAGCATTAAAGCGGTGTAATAAAAAAGGTAAGCAAAAAAATAGTACAATAGTACTCGTGGCCTTTTCCTTTTGTTTTCCGGGTTTGATGTAGACAATTCTTCAAAACTTGTTTCGCCTTCTAAAATTTCGTAGTCTGAATACATTTTTAATGATTTTTTTTTTGTGACTACGCGTATTCAGTTTAAATTTACTTTTTGTGCTTCTTCCACTTTTCTTGTGTTTACAAACAGTGTTGTTCTTAAAAATCGGCGCTAATTGTTAACTTTGATCGGTGTGCAAGTGGCCGATAAAATAATACCTCCCATACAAACCACAAATTAAAAATCCATTATTTCTGCTCCGGCTAACAGTATGTGAAAAAAATTTGGTATATAAGTTTGGTTTACATATTGTAAGTTCTGCTGCAAATATGGGGGGGATTGGACAATAGGCGTGGTACCACCCGAAGAAATCAAAAATTAAAAAAACCATTATTTCTGATCCTGTTATAGGAAAATTTAAGTTTTTCATATACTGACTTTATTTCACTTCTCATTTTTCTATGTATGAGAGACTTTTAGGAGAAACTCAAACACCTAACTTTGTCAATCATTTTGCCTTCTTTTCACTCCTCAATTTTTTTATTTAGCCTAAGCTTAAACTTTAAAAAGTTCCTAATTAGTGCTATTTGTGAAAATTGTTTACGAGCCTTATTCAGTGCTATTGTGTTTGCTGCAAAAAGTGAAAATTTTAAAATACAATTAACCGTGCGCTCAAATTTTTTGTGCAATATAATATAGGTGTTGGTGAGTATAATTTCAGCAGTAACTTTTTTTATAAGAAAAAACGAAGAACATTTTCTTTTCTTCTTCTTCTCTCTTCTCTTATATATAAAATTGAATTTCGGTCAGAAACAGTGTTAGATTATAGTATTGATTTTGTTTTCAATTTACTTTCATAATAAGTGAGTGAGATGCCGCCAATCAGACGTAGGAACATTGATCGCAGAGGCTGTACGGCTACAAGATCAAGAAATTCTCGAGTGATTGAAAGTCCTGAACATCGAGCAAATCGTATTGAGAGGAACAGCCAACGGATATTAGAATCCCGATTAATTCAGTCACATGAAGATCAAGCTATCTTGTATATATAAAAATGGTGTGAAAAATGTATAGTAATTCATTAATTGAGAACGGCTGGGCCGATTTGGCTCAAATTTTTTCTCAGTTGTTCGTAATTGCCTGGAGAAGGTTTTTACGAAAGAAAATTTTGGGAAAACCCTCCGGAAAAGTCGGAAAATTAAAAAATCTAAAATGGATTTTTTGTATGAAATTTTATGTGCAATTGTTCCGGAATGGCTTTTCGAATGGCAAAATAGAAAACTGTTAGTGGAAAACTCAGAAAATTCCGGAAAATTTTCAATTTGTTTGATTTTGGACTGTGTAGAGTTGGAAAATTCGTTGTAAAGTTCGGAAAATTATGAAATTTAATGTGATAAAATATGTTTTGCGTGAATTTTGGGTGGAGAAGTTAACGAGATAAATAACAGATGGCGCTGCGCTGCGTTTAATGCCACAACCCCGTAGATGGCGTTATACGTTAACTTAGGCTGAGCGTAATTTGACAGGTGCACTTTTCGCATTGTCATTTTCTATTAAACAAATGTGCTATATTTCCTGCTGCAATTGATTCGAGTTTTACCTATTATTACACTGATTTCGGATACTCATATATCGCGTATCACATCAGTAAATGGTACAAACAGTACAATCAATTGAAATTCAGTGCAATATTTATCAATTCGATCATTTTTTTTCAGAAAATAAGTTTGCGTATAAAAAGTTAGGTCATCTTATTGGATTGCAGGCATTTATTGCGATACATTCATTTCGTAAGTTTTTTTTTTTAATAATTTTCTTTTTAATAGGATTAGTCAACAACGACTTTATTCTATTTCAAAGAGAGTTATTTGCTTGACTAACTCCACCTATTAGACGATCAAACCTTGGACGTCGTACATGTCGTGCAATAATTAGTCAGAATGTTTGTGATAATTAAACGCAATAGGAATGCGCTGAACAAAATGAATGGACACGTGCCCATATTGCACAAGTTCGCGTTGCACAATCACCACATCACATTGTCGAAGGAGGAACTCATCACCAAAGTGTTCCCCGGCATTATAAAAATCTCGATTGGATTAGTGAACTGGCAATAACAGCAGCTAAGATTAAGGACGTCGATAGCTTGAATTTAGTTATTCAAAGTCAAATCGCTGGAAAACTGTATTCGTACAAATCTATTGACAGAGTGACCGACGAGGATGAAGCGACAAACTATCCGAAGGAATTTTTGAACTCGCTTGATGTGCCAGGAACTCCGCCGCATAATTTACAGCTGAAGGTAGGATCGATCATACCCATGTTGCGGAATCTGAATCATCCGAAATTGTGCAATGGTACGCAATTGTCCATCAAGAAACTGATGAACAATGTGATTCAAGCGACGATCATCAAGGACAAATTCAAATGAGAGGAAGTACTTATCCCACGAATTTCGATAACTCCAACTGATCTTCCATACCAATTCAAGAGGATTCAGTTCCCCATTCGATTATCTTTTGCGATGGCAATCAATAAATCGCAAGGCCAATCGTTGGAAGTCTGTGGGATTAATCTCCCTGTTTTTCGTACGGTCAGCTCTACGTTGCCAGTTCGCGTGTTGGGGACAACCGTCTTCGTTGTTTGTTTTTGCGCCGGAAAACAAATCAAAAAATATTGTTCATCATAATGCTCTCTACTGATTTGGATTCCATTCAAATAAATCACATTGAAATTTGAGCTATCTGTTTTTTATTATTACTCGGGAGTTTATCTGAAGCCGTTAAATTGTGGCGAGTCGAAGTTCGCCGGGTCCGCTAGTACTTTTATATAATTCATTAATACCAAATTTAATTTTTACTCAATTTTAGTACTAGGAATGTCACCGGCATCAACGAGATAATCGATATTTAATAAAATGTATTGGAGTTACAAACTAAATAGAGACTTTTGAAGATTATATTACTCTTTTGTCATTATTAATTTAAATTTGTCATACATTAAGATTAATTCTTGAAAATAACATTACTATAATTTTCAAACATGACGAAAATACAGCTTCTAGAATAAAGTTTTAAAAATTCCAATTTCTTTCAAAAAATACGTTTCATGACACTTTACACCTGTGGATGGGTAATGGACCATTACGATGTGTTGGACGAACACTTTGAGTAGTCGAGTAATCGACAATTCTTGTATAAGCTTCTCAAACTGTAACGTCCCGAGTCATCGTTAAGCTGTAGGACCCGTTTGGCAAGTCTAAAAGTAGAATGCGGGTAAGTTCACTGAGTGTGACCAGCTCTCTCATATCTCATTCATGACATGCAAGGGAATTTGTTTTTGTTTTTAGAGCTGTAGTGGGTTGTATAGGACTGTCCGCTGTATTGCGCCATGGTAGCAAGGGCGAAAGTAAGACGTTAGAATAGGTACTCGCCTTCTACAATTGAATTGTGGTATATTCGTCGCTGCAATGGCGGAACTGGGGAAGGCCATTTGTGGCAGTGGCTGCAGTATTGCCCTTATACAGGAACGCCAAGTAGCTCATAATGGGGTACGTGGGTTACCTGCTTTTATGCGGGTATTCCCTAATACTAGGGATAACGCTACAGTCATTGTCAATGACATCAGTTCGGATTGTATAGAAGTTCGTAACTCGGAATGAGGGGTTTGTGTTTCTGTTGAAGGCGATTTCGGTCGTCATGTCCTAGCTAGCTTGTACTGCAAGTTTAGTGAGCCTTTTCAGCCCTATCTGACGTATATGGATACAGTGTTATCACTTTTAAGTGGTAACCCTGTAATCTTCGGTTTGGACGCGAATGCATCTTCCCCGATGTGGTTCAGCAAGGTAACCGGCACTACGTCTGGCTATCAGTATCAATCTCGTGGTGAGGTGCTAAGTGAGTGGATGATCTCTAGGGAACTTCACGTAGTTAACGAACCGAGTGAACTGTATACTTTTGATAGGCATGGGGTTAGCGATATTGATGTGACGATTGTGAATATCGCAGCCATATCCATATCCAGGTTTCGGACTAGATAGCAGGTCAGCCCGTGCATGAGTAACCATAACTATATTAAAGTTATGCTTCCTAATGAACGGATTGAAGGTAGCAGCGTAAACATCAGGCGGTGGCGCACCGGGAACTTTAACTGGGATGCATATTGGTCACACATCGCAGCTGCAACTGCCGATGTGCCCTTAGAAGTCTTTAATAGGATGACGGTGGATGAACAGGTATCGAAGATTGTGGAGACTGTTCACCGCGTTAACGACAATTTCCTTCCTATGAGCGTGCAGCGTACTAGAGGGAGAATAAAGTGGTAGACACAGGAGTTAATCCGGAAGAGGAGGGAAGTTCGACACCTCAATAAATGTTTCCAAGAGGAGTAGACGGACAGGGGTCGCAGACTTGGACCATCTCAGGTCATCATATAGAGTCGGACTTAACGAATATAAGCAAATGACGCGAGTTCGCTACTCGGCATACAGATGATCCCTGGGGACATTTCTACCGCATCTGTAAGGGAAAAAGAAAGGACTTGGAAGTCTCAAGAATACAGGATGGCGATACCATCCTGACTTCCTAGGCAGACTGCGTTCAGGTTTTGTTGCGGGAGTTCTTTCCGAGGTCTGATGCTCTGGCCCCGCCTCTTTTAGAGGAGGTATCCGGTGGACCAGAATTGGAAAGAGCGGAGATCGTGGAAAGTATGACGCTTGTCAGGCCACGTAAGTCACCTGGTATGGACGAAATAACCGGAGAGATGTGTAAAAGCATCTGAAAGGCTATTTCGGACTACATGGAGGCTTTGTACAGGCATTGTGTGCATGCTTTACGAGTCAGCGGTCCATTTATGTGGAAGCTCATGATGGACCCGTTATTGCGACAACTATAGTGCAATAATAATGAGGGTCACTCTCGTTCTCAGTTGGAACAGAGGGTTCTGGTCATGATGACAATAGTTAGGCAATGGTTAGAAAAAGTTGGTATAGATGTTGCTGTCGATAAGACCAACATGATGCTCTTGCGGGGTAGATTATCCCTCAAACCACTCGTTCGTTTGACTGATGAATATGTGCTCAGGTGCGTCACCGAGGTGAAGTACTTGAGCGTGAAGTACTTACGTGTACGTGAAGTACTTGAGCGTTGGCATGGGAAAGCGGATGAACTATTTGTCTCATTGAAATAGGCTAAGAAGTAAGCTGGTCAGAGTTGTTGGCCAGCTAAAACGAGTGCTTAGGAGTGACTGGAGACTTAGTAGACGAGCTGTTCGTATCCTTTATCAGGGACTGTTTGTTTACATGGCAACTTATGCGTCCCCTGTGTGATACGAACCGGTGAAGTCTGCATTCGGATACCGCAAGATCCTCTCTTGTCAGAGAGTGATGTTATTGGCTTGTATGCCAGTATGTCAAACGGTTTCGACAAAGGCCCTTCAGGTACTGATGCGATACTGGTGATACTGGTGCGATGGAATTCAAGACCAGGAAAGGGTATGCATTGGCGGCAACGGACTGGCCCATTGTGGGGGTAGAGAGCTCTTGGGCGAATGTGTCTTCTCGGGATGGCAAACACGTTGGGAAGAGAGTTAGAGCGGACGTGCTACATTTAGGCTCTACAGGATGTTAAGTTCGTTGGGAGAAACCCTGACTTTAGTTTTAACCGATGTCTTGGTTTCTCGCGAGTCGTGCAACTGTGGTGCACGAAGACTGACGGCACGTTTTGGGCGAATGTTCCTTATATGCAGATATAAGAGATCTTCAGGGATTAGCGATACCAAGGTCAGGGGATGACTGGATAGTCAACAACGGGTCTCTACCCGGGGTTTTTTGGCTAGAGCAACGGTGTTTGCTTCCAGAGCGTTTGCTAGGCGTAGGACTGACCTTTTCAAGGCAGTCTGACCTGAGGGTTGATTGTCTGCGAGACTGTTGGGATCATGCTGATCCCACAATGTCGTTCAGCTTGATAGTCGGCAGCTGTTTGTTCGTGTACAGGGACACCAGTCGTTGGATCGCAAGGGGTTGAAACTGGGAGTAAGTTAGCTACAGAGTTTAACCAGAGGCTTTGCCTGGTACCGGGAGTAATAGGAATACACACGAGCAGGTCTCGGGTTCGTGCCCTGTCCTCTTATCTTTTTGATCTCTTGGGGGGTACGGACAGGCATGGATTTTTCCTGTGTCTATATGTCATGGTTGCCGTTCACCGTCGCCGAACGGAAGGGGTTTGGAGTTTTCCCGTCTCCTACCGGTGATGGTACTGCATCCTTGCAATGTACTATCAACCGTTCCATCTGCCTGGGGTCTCCGTGCCTGCAGATATGTGAAAATTTCCAGTCTGTACTCTTTTGCCACAGGGCGACCAATCCCGTGAAGTATGGTGTATAAATCACAAGTTGGTAGCTTTGCTTTTTGCTTTGCTACGCAGCTCCAACCGGTGAGTTTGGCTGGTAGCGTGGGGATCAGGAGGCCCCGGAACTGAGTTCCCGCCTGATAATTTGGTATAGTACCCCTAGTGAGAGCATCATGCGGGTTGTGGTTGATACCAAAATCGTTGGTAAAGACTTTGCGCTCGAATGTGGACTTGCATTGCAACCAGGTGCTGGAGACCTATAGAGTAGCAGAGGTGGTAAGTTATGTCTCACCTCCGCCAATGGAGATTATGTTCCATACTACCATAATCAATTCGATATCTCCTGGCTGCGAAGAAAGGGTTGACAATTGCGGTAGTACCAAAATTGTCAGCCCCTTTTCCTAGATAGTCTAAGTTTTACTTGGCTATCCCAGGGGGCGTTGGCAATCGCATTATAATATGTCCAGTGTGTCGCACACCGTAGGTGAGGCCTTCACGGCGAGACTCACGAAAAACCCCTCGTGGACTTCTGTCTGCCTATGTATGTATTCTTGTATTCCAGAATTTTCAAATACTAAGTTTTGTATGAAAAATATTAATATTAGTCGGTCGTCATGGCAGAATTGATATTGGGAAGTAATGCAAACATTTGAAGTATAAATTTGACTTTCTACAATGAAAATTATAGTACTATAAAAAGGCGTAAAAGTTAAATAAGTTCCTGTCTTCTAAAATTTTGTTCTATCCTCTTTCGCAGCCATTACCGATCAAAGACATAATTAAAAAATCAAAACACACAGCGGTCGCTTTTAAGAGTTTAAAGATTAAAAATTAAAATTGCAAACCTTTTAATCTTTTGCTTTCTTCAGTTGACAATGATGTGACAGGGATCCAATAAAAAAGGTAACAGCCATTTGGGAATATGGGGTTCTACAGGGTGGCTGAAAAATGTTTCCACCAGAATGTTATTTAAAATTGTTGAAAGAATATTTCCCCACAGAACTACGTCAAAAAATTCCACAACAAGCTGATTTAAACAAAATTCACATTCCGTTGGCCCCTAAGGTCTTCTGACTCTACGGCATCTGATATTTTCTTATTGGATTATTTGCTAACTGGAAGTTTACAAAAAAAAAAAAAATCATCATGTTTAGACAATTTAAAGCAATGCATTTGAAGCAGTGCATAATTGAGGCATTTTCCGCTGCAACCTAATATGAAGTAGTGAATAAAAAAGTTCAGTAAGTTTCTTATTGTAGCAGCATTCATCAGCCACCCTGTGCAAAAAAGAACTGATTTGCAATTATTTCCTTACGCATTTTTGTCGTATCGACATTTTCAAGCGAAATGGGGAATGCACCGCCATCTTTTGGGTATCAAGACTTCATAGTTTTCAGTAATCTCTGGTGTAATCAGCTCTTTTGCAAGTTCACGGTGTCCTTCCGATCTCCTTTGAAATTAGCAGACCATCGGCAAATTATTGTTCTCGACAGAAAACCACCATAAATTACATTTTTCAGGTCATTATTGATTTTGAACAGTATTTTTCCCTTTAATAGACATTTAGTTTGGGCTAAGAAGGAATCAAATTGAAAATTGGCGATGTAGGTCTACTCGATTGTTTTGACGTAGTCCTTTAGAAATTAATATAATGTATTAGTATCTAATATTTGGTTGAGAAAAGGACAATCTTTGCTGAATATAGATTACATCTATTTATGTTTTTATGCAGCCCACATATAAGTGGGCTGTCCAATCATCATTTTATTGCTTCCAAAAAGCGTAATATTCGTTAGAATTTGACTATTTTTGGTACATAGTAGTTCATATATTCCTCTAATATTGACAGCTATTCTAATTGTAGTAATATTCATGGCAGGTACTAATGAATATGTATTGATTGCATTATTTAAAAAAGGTCATAGTATATTTAAAGAGGAAATATTGTCAGTTTTGGGGTGTGGATTTCAAATTTGTTTTTGTTTTTATTATCATCTTTTGTTCTATTTTAAAATATATTTTAATAAACAAAAGCTTCCTAGAAAATTATCGAAATTGCCACGGAAAATAATATTTAACTGAATTTTTAAAACAATTCCGAGCAATTTTTACAACAAAAAACAAAGTAATAAAAATCTATATATAACAAAATTGATAAAAATATTATTTTAATGCTCAGGAGTAAAATCATTAATAACAGCGCCAAAAGTGGTACTGAAAAATGTAGCTTTTAAAAATTGTTAAAAATTCAATAAATGAAAATAATTGGTGAATTGAGGAAAATTATTCCACTTTCAAATATCACAATGGTTTGGTAATTTAAAATTTGTTCTCACATCGTTTGTAAAAAATTATGATTGAACTCTAATTATTTGAACTGTTTTGTAAAGTTTCAATTCTATTTGAAAAATCAGGTAGAGATTTAGACCACTTCCGATATTTATTATGAAACGCAGAACGCATTTTTCTATGAAAATATAGATGTTTGTTTTAACTTTAGTTTAAAAAGAAACGACGAAAACTCAGTTTAAGTAATTCCACCGAATAAGCAAAAAATTTGGAAGTTGGAATGACTCGAATAATTGTGAAATGTCTTTCAGGGTATAAGGAATTAACGCATTTGAGTTGGTGAGGAATAATTGCCGCAGGTAATTAAAAGTCAGACTTTACAATTAGGAACGATTAGAATCAGCTTTTTAAATTGTGCTTTTTCGTTCTAGCCAAAGGTTTTTCTTTAACTTCACACCGAAGACTTTGTATTAAAAAATATTTTGTGTTAAGAAAGACTTTCTTCCAAACGCAGATTGTTAATACACATGTATTTTCTGTAATACATACAATACTCTCCAGCTGCCATTTTGCGAAACTGTTTTAAAAGCAATCGAATCGTGTATGGAGAAAATATTAAAGAAAACATAAAGCCATTTAGTAGTTTTTAAACCGCAGGTCTGACAAGGCTGTCAGCTATTAAATACCTGTCATCTGAAGTGTTATTTATTTAGTAAACGGTTTGCATTTACGTAAACGAATCGTTTAACAACCGAAAAATGCGTAAATATAGTTAAAACTTACAAAAGTGGTGATTCAAACGTGGGTTTCCAATCAAACAAAATTTTGTTCAGCGATGAAGACCATTTCTCACTCTGTGGTTACGTCAACAAGTGATTGTGCAAAAGCCACTACATCCAGTAAAATTGGCCGTTTGGTGAGCTTTATGCGCATTATGGTCTGGAGGTGTCATTGGGACGTATTTTTTGAAAACTACCTCAAAAGTATCCTCTTCTGCAACCAATCCAGATGTGGTCATTTAAATGGCATTTGTGTGTATTTCGTACATAACGGCACGGTCCAAGCATTCTAATGAAATAAAAGTTTCATCGAAATGATAGCTTAATGTGCGTTTTATTTGACTTTACTTTTGAAACCGAAAAACGGATAACCCTGCAACTTTTGAAAGTACAGAATTTTTAAGTAACACTCAGATGATATTATATATCTTAAACGTTTTCTTACTTATATCAATGTTTACAGATATTACGTAATTTTTCAAAAATAGCTATTTTCAAAAATTGGTATAACTTATGAACAACGAGGGTCGTCCCGACCTGATTAAAAAAATTATTTTAACATACAAAATATATGTTTTTAGTTTCTTGGTTCCACGCTGTTTAGTATTTTTGTTTGAGCCATCAATAGTAAACGATCACATTGAATTTGTGGACATGGAAAAAATTGGTCATCGTTATGTAATTCAATATTTCCGTTTTAAAGGTCTCAGTCCAACTAATATTAAAGCCGACCTACATTCTGTTCTGGCGTCTACTCCTTCATATATACTCTAAAATTTTAGGTTGCAGAGTTGAAACGAGGTCGTACGAGCTGCCAAGACGAACACCGTAGTGCTCGACCAATTGAGGTGTTTACGTCAGACACGGTGTAGAAAATTAACAAGATGGTGCTGGATGATTGTAGACTGAAGTTGCGTGAGCTAGCTGAAATGATAGGCATTTTAAAAAGTGCTATTCATCTCATATGGAAGATTTGAAGAGTAAAAACAGCGTCAATAGAGCAAATACAGCGTCGTGAAGATGTTTCAATAGAGTGTTTGGCGACGTTTCAAAACAGTAAAGCTGAACTTTTGCGAGATTTCATAACCATAGGTGACACATGGGCCCACCACTTGACACCTGAGACAAAGGGACAGCCAAAGCAGTTGAATGGAATGGGAGAATCGTGTCCAAAAAAGATGAAGGCGCAGATGGTTCCATCTGCCGGCACAGTGTCTGTTTTTTTGGAATGTGCATGGGATTATTTTTTATTGATTACCTTTAGAAAGGAAAAATCATTAACGGCGAATATTAGGCCTATGTGTTGTAGCGTTTATGTGATGAAATTATGAAAAAAGGTTGCATCAAGACAATGCTCCAGTTCACACATCCACTAACACGCACCTTATTCGCCAGATTTTGCTCTCTCGGTGGCTCGGTGCTTAAAGATTTGCCAACAATAAAGAGCTATAGTCTACGGTTGATGGCTATTTTAAGGAGTTTGACAGTTATTACTATAAATAGGATATAAAAGCTATTAAATATAGCAGGAGAAAGCGCATAAAGCTGAAACGAGATTATTTTGAAAAAATAAAAAAAAAAACTTTTCCCAACTTTTTTTGTGTCTTCTTTGATAGGCTCGTGTATCGTAAATATGTGCCAAAATTATGTCTAATAATAATAACGAATGAGCCCGTCTTTGTTCGAACTCCACTTAAGTAATTTCTCCTTCAACCACCAGTATAAATATGCACCTGGAGCAATCGACGAAAAGTGGCCCTTTAGTGGCCCACAATACATACTCTTAACTGATGTATGCGCTTCTTCAATTTTGTTTAAGAGCTGTGTGCCACCTATCTACCTCACCTACACGATTTTTTTTTTGACCACATGTCTAATTTAGATGCATATTTAATATTTTTACATGTTCACCCTGTGGAATGAAAGTATAGGAGTACATCCTTTATTACGGCAAAAACATTTTAAAACCCAGAAGCTGGCGCACAAACTGCCAAGTATACCTTTATTAAGTATGTTTAAAAATATATTTTGCCAGGGAGTATCGGGGAATTGCGGGCTATATCGACCCATCCCTTCACATTCAGGTTTTCTCTGTAACTGTTAATTCGTAGACAGTAGTATCCTAAATTTTTGCCCGTTGTATTATCTTAGAATTCTTAGTTAAATTAACTACACTCCTTCTGTCAGCATCAATACAAAAGATCCATTTAAGCCATCTGTTCTTAGGTTCATATCTGTTGTTCAGGTATACTAAATTCTATCCATTTTAGTTACATTAATCACTTGCTAAAGCAATGTCTGTGAATGAAAATGGACAGCATGTACGTATATCCTATACGAGTGATTGATTTAAGCCATATCTTTTTTCTTAGACACTGAAATCAGTCAAATTGGGCACAACACATCATTCGATTGATAAACTGAGTTCTGAGAATGGAAATTTGTTCCATTGCCAAAAATCTTATGGACAACCATGTACTTTCCGGCATTTTCCATGCAAATTACCTAATTTAGCTCATATATTCTTAGATTCACATCTTCCATTAAATTCTACTAAATTCAGAATAATTAACAAGTTGCAGGCTTAGAGAAAACTTAACTCTTGTACAAATTAACCGATTTGGCAAATATCAATGGTACAATTTATAGTAAACAGCAAGATTTTCTGTTGCAAGTAATTAATTAAGGAACTACTTAACTTAACTCAAACATCAAAGATTTTTAGTTAGGACTGTCTTAAAATCAACGAGTTCTTTTTCCGAAAACTAAATAGAGTTTTATACATAATTTTAAAATATATAAAGAAAAGATATTTCGCGCAATAAACTCTGGAGCTACTTAAAAAACACTGGTTACTTGGAAGATCTAATAGAACGGCGATACATTACCACAAATATTTATTCTAGAATTTTTATATTTTTAAAGCACCCCCAAAACGACGTCGGTTGAAAGACGACTGAACTTTGTGTACTGGTTAATCCTATCAAATGATAGTTTATGATTAAGCTTTCATGTCCAATGCAAAATTATGTAAAATTACCAAAAATAATTTGAAGTTGTTCCATATTTGGATAATTATTCACAAAATTGACAAGAGTATTTCTAAGTGACAGCAGATGACACAATTCCGAAAAAATACTGGCATCATCATTAGGGATAAGATAGACAGTAGAACGGGAATATGGGTATGATAATAATCGTATTCAAACTATGTCTAAATTGATATCGACACAAGTATGAATCGATGGCATACAAAATGTTTGCTTGTTCATAGTTAGTAACTGTTAGTTGTGTCATTTGTTTGGTATATTGTAAATGTATTGTATTTATGGTAAGTTATTGACATTAATTTCATGTTTTCAAGCTGTCATTTACAGTTTGTAAAAGACATATAATAAATATGAATGGTTTCGTTTCGCTCAAAAGCAGAACAATGGAAAAAACAACAACCAAATAACATCGAAACAAAAATAACTTCGACAAAATAACGTAGACAGATATGAATTCCCAAATCAACATTCATAACTTATTTTATATTCAGTTATGATGATGACGTACAGTGGTTTAGAAAAGTCCTTTAAAAATTTACCGGTCTTGTTTGTAGAGAAAGTCTTACAAATGTTTTTAAGTATAGGCTTGAATGATAAGAAAACTGTCCGAAATTCATAAAATTTTATTGTTGATAGATAAAATTACAACTGCTATTTAATGGCAAAATTTAGAATATGAATGGACAAATTTGAGGCTTTAAATGTGTTCCGATGGCTGCACCATTATTGTGGCAATAATAAACCAGACTAAACGTGGATATTACAGATTTCTATGCAGGGTATACAGGATTTTTAAGAATTAGTATGGATCGTATCCGAACAGTTTGTAATCATAATTATAGTGTTCAAGTATTTGACTTTTTACGAAATCGGCTTTCGAGTTATTCGAAAAAAAAACTTTTTCCAGAAATCCGGACCAATAAAAAAACTACCATTTTTTTTTTAACTTTTTCTATGAAGCGAAGATAGAAGAAAAAGTGGTCATATTTTTAAAAAAAAATTAGCTCTGTTATAAAAAACTTTCAGTTACTATATTTTATACATACTCGTATTGACAATATTTTACTAGCTAATTTATATAATAAAAAAGATTGTAATGCCTTATTCTGCAATCCTCGCACAATATCTGAAGCCATTTAGGAACTATTCCAGGCAGCTGACAAATAGCCTGCCAAAGTTTAATTATAATTAGAAGGATGGTGAATGAGCCTAAACATAGGCGTACACATTGTGAAGAAGCCAAAAAGACCTCTGGTGCTGGTTGTTATTTCACACCCAATTTCACCCAATTTCACAGCCAATTTTCTTAACCTCAAAACTGACTGTTGAAGACAGAAAAAAGCATAGAAGTAAAGTAAGTCGTAATTACTTCCCAATGAATACAAGACCGTACTTACAATAAGCTCGTCCTTCATCTACTCTATAAGTTTATAACGATTTCAACAGGAAACCTTCCTTTACCAATTTGTTATACTGAAAGTGTCTGAATCAAATACTGAGTATATTTAGCAATTTTAAAATTTAATTTGTGCAACTCAAGGCCATTTTTAAAACATTTTTTGTATTTCAAAAAACTGATTAACCGAAGTAAAAAAAAAAACAAAAACCGCTTAAGCCGACGCTCGGTTTCAGTACTAAGAAAACCGGTCCACCGGTTTTCGGCTTCTACTTTGAACGCTCTAATCACGATTTATTAAGAACCATAAAAATGGCTTGAAAATGTTCATTAGTTATTCAACGGTTATTAGTATTTATTGAAGCTATCAAAAGAAATCCACTAATGAGAGTGCACAAATAAACCAAAGCAGAAAATTCAATTTGGTGAACTGACTGACATGTGCTTTAACCCAATATCCTTTTGCTTTGATGCAAAAGTATTTGGGGTGCCAAAAAGGTGTCATTTATCTCTAGGTTTTTATCAAATTATTCTGACAATAAAAAGAACACGATTGCAATTTTCTGAGGCGCTTCGACAAGAAATTTTAGGGGGATTTTCGATTTTAATTAATTGTTAAGTTTATATGTGTGGGTATGTTGTCGACTTTTAGATGCAGAATTTGGTTTACGAAATGCCTGTACTATATATGTTATACTGAATTTATTGCTATTGAATGAGAAATTTAAGTGAGTTTAGGCAACGAATTGAGGATTACATCGAAAAGATTTAATTTCCACCAATCGGTCAATTTATATGGGAGGTACCAGGAGGGGCGTGGCTGCGCCCTCTGTGTTACATTTCACTTACCCATTGGTGCAAGTTAAGGACTTGACAAGGAAGTGTATACCTCCCTTGCATACCTCCTTTTGATTTTCCATAATTCAGTTCTATTCCTGTAAGTAGACTATGGCAACCTGAATTTCTATCCATGGTTTTGTTCTATAATTATTGGTAACATTTGGGAAAATCGACCTTAAGTTATGTTAAGTCTGTGTGGCAATCTGAATAGACAGATTCACTTGGACTTTATAGTCCATTGTAATAACACGGAAACTAGTGATGTGGATGTCCGTAGCTTCTCTCGTTGAACCATCTTGAGCGCCTCAAGAAGATATTAAGTCGAACAATATCTATATAGTCGAGTTCCCCAGATCCAGATTTATATCGTGTTAATCCCCGCCTGTTCGCCAGGACAGGGCAATTGCATAGAAGATGTTCATTGGACTCCTCCGTCTCTTTTCATCCCTACAGCTTCTGCAGAAGTCACTAATCGCAACTTTTAGTCTCACTGCATGTCTTCAAACAGTGTCCCGTCAATGCGGATATAAGCAATGAGACGCCGAGGCCACATCTGTCTGGATTGATTACAGGTTCGGACTGACGCCCACCTACCATTTGCTGCTAAATATGCTCCATCTCGCAGTAGGAGCTTTGCAAGTGGCTAGAGGCATGGCATGAACTCCAACTCGGCTTGAGGCTGTAAGGTTGTCCTTAGTTTTGCCAGCTTGATCTACAGTTCCCAGGTATATCTCTGTAGCCCGGCACACACATAAGGTCAATGTTGAAATGCTGAGCCATCTCGTTAAGACATCTGCTGCAATTCAGGGCTGATGTTAAGCTCAGGAAGACAGAATCCAGAGATTTAATAGCAGCTTGACTGTCAGAGAATATGCTAATCCCCACCATGGTGAGGACGTTATACCTCAACCATTCTGCCACTTCCTTGATGGCCAAAATTTCGGCCTGATAAACACTACAGTGATCAGGTAGTCTTCTTGTTATACTTAGCCCTAGTCTTTGGAGTAGACCCCAAAATCTACCTGATTGTTTATTTTCGAGCCGTCAGTGTAGAAGTCGACAAACAGTCTTGTACCAGGAATTCTACATTTCTATATATCTCTACCTGGTATAAGTATGTGGTGCTTCTTGTCGAACACTGGTTCAGACAGAGTGTTCACAGGATTACACTGTGAACGTCTGTTTGACCACTATGATAGCTCCTTTAGACTCACAGCCATACCAACGGCAGTCTGCATACTAATTATGTCCAGGGGTAGTAAATGCAAAATTACATTTAGTGCATCCGATGGGGTGGTGCGGAGCACACCAGTGATGCACAGACTAGCCATCCTTTGGACCTTGTCCAGAATCTGGCCTTATAATCATGTCTCTTGTTTGTTGTTTCTCTCCCGATTTAAGTTTATATTTTGTACCGGTTTGCTCTATATTCAGTCAAATTTGATATACAATAAGGTTCGCTAAGATAGCGTCTAGAAATGAAAATGAATCATATTGCCACGTCCCTTCTGGTACTTCAAATACAATTTGACCGAGGTTAAATATTTTCCCTGTGACTTCTAATTCAATAAGCTAAATTTTCATTTATTGTATCTAGTACCTGGCAAAATTAGTGAAAAATTTATCAGACAACCACGTCCTTTCTGGTACCTCATACATGACCGATAACCCATGTATTCTTAAACATAGTGTTGAGAATGACGACGGACTGCAGTGCCATGTCCATTTATTTATTTATTTTTCCTCCTGTAATCTTTAACGGGTAGACTTCAGTGACTGGGATTTTAGAAAATAGCATTTAGAGTAATGCTTTGTAACATGTGAAAAATTTAATGAAATAACTTCGCTTTTTCTGGCACCTTCTATATAAATTTCTTAATTTGACCTACATACTCTTGGATGCAAATCCTTCATTCAATTGTCCTGCAGTGCTGTGCATTAATGCAGAGCTTTTGTCGACATGAACTTATGAGTTTTCCGCATCCTTCTGGCACTCTACGCACATTTGCACCAAAGGGCTTTACGTTGGTACTTTTAAGGGAATTAGTGGAAAAAGTACAAAATTCTTGTGCTGGCAGTATTTTCAGAAGCTTTCGACACAGAGAAACCCAATGACTTGACTCGCCTACAAAAACAGGGTATAAATTGAAAATGGCCATCAAACTACTGTGTTCAGTTGTTGTGATAGCTGTTTTTTGATTTCAGCACAGATATCAGTTGTTATACCATTTTTCCATAGCAGTGTGAATATGCTGAAAGAAACACATTTCTGTGTTAAAAAATCTCAAATAAAATAAAAGTTTGGCATGTTTTCTCCCTTTATTCCCATAGCATTTCTAAGAAATTCAGAGTAAAGTAACCAAGTGAAAATAAATCTTCAGCGGATTGTGTTCCCACTCCCTAAGTTATGAAAAATCTAAATGGTTCTTGACAATTTCTGTTTCCTAAATCAAATGGAAGTTTGTTTTGCTCTTGCCTCGACAAACCCACAAAACAATCGGCATTATTGTAAGTTTATGCTAAAGTTCTGTCTTCCATTTATTGTGTGTGTGGGCCAATTGACTGGGGGATCATTTCCTGCCTAACTTAGGCTAACTTTCTCTATAACGAGTATTAAATGTCCAAAGTCAAATACAAGTATTTTCATTCAGATATTAAGTTTAACACAGTTATGCGGTTACAGTAAACTTTGCATAAACATTCCGCCCATAATGGCAAATTAAGTAGGTAACATGTTTACAGAGATCATTTTGAACTAAAGTATCTTAATACAACAACAACAACAATTGGTGTAATTTTGAACTAAGAAAATACAATTATTGAAATGAGTTTTCAGGCGTAAAGTTTGCCTTTTGATGAAGAGAAGCAGCGGTTGAAAGATTAGCAAGTGGTTGTCGTGAGTTCGTACGAATTTTTAAAATAATTAATGTGATTTTGTTTTGTTCTACGAGAAAAATATATGTGTGTGTGTGCTTGCATTCGAAACTTTCGATCAGATATTTGATTATAAATCAATTTTGATGACAAGGTCTTCATTGACTTTGTGCACATCTTCGATATTAGTTTTGGTTAGAACAATTTCTGTTTTTTAATATTTCTTTCTGCAAACTTATTAATTGTTTTTGAAGGAAACACCTTCTACATGCATGTTAAGATGACAATGAGTTGTATGGAGAACATTTTTTTTCGGAATTGATTACTTCGTTTGGCGGAATGTTGCAATACATGGATGATTCTTGACCGGCCTCACTGATGTCAAAAGTTAAGTGAGAGTGACGCACGAATCGTGTTACTGTCAATGGGGACCGTTATTTAAAGATCTTGAAGGAGTTTTTTACCTAGAACTACGCCGAAGATGTATCCGTTTCAACAGCATTTGGTGCCAGCAAGATGGATCAACTGCACATATGGCTAGGCCGGTTATGGCGGAACTCCAACGAAAATTCCAAAGAAATTAATATCCAGAAACTTCGCATTCCGCTTTCCCCACCAGACTTTTTGTAGGGTTATGTCAAACAAGAGGTGTACAAAACGAAACCAAGGAATTTGACTGAATTGAAGCAGTCCACTGAAACAATAATTGAGGCGATCCTTCAATGAATTATTTTCTGATCAGGTGTCGCTTATGCGTGAATGAGCATGAAGGTCATTTACAGTCTATCATTTTCAAAACCAATTAGTTATATAAAATAAACTTTAATTTTCTATGCAAAAATAAATAAATAAATTTCTTATTGTATTGCAATTGCTGCGCCACCTTGTATATATACTACAATATATATGAGATTTCAGATGAGTATTTTTAGTTTTTACCTCTGACTCGATGTTCTCAACACACCTTTGGAGATGCGCATTGTCGTATTCAAAGAAAGCTGCGTTTTATTTGTGTTTATTGATTGAAAGCTGTCTGATGTTACTGCAGCATTCTCAAGAAATTAAAAGGAACCAGCAAAAAGGTTTTTAGCAATAAAAATGGTTAAGATTAGGTAATTTATTTTGATGATGGCAGCTATAACTATGTGCTGGTGTATGAGAAATGTTAGCGCAAAAATTGGAAGATAGGTAGGCTTGCAAATAGGTATTGTTACGGACGATTAACGACAAAGGCGCTCTATCTATTTGCTTTGCTGAGTGGCGCAGAATGTTAAATAAAAAACATGTATTAACTCATCAATGCGTCAATCGTATAAAGATACTGAGTTGTCAGAGTTCTGTTGTTTAGATGGAAGAAAATGATCTGTAATAGTAATAGATGAATGTTGGTGGCCGGATTTATAGTCTTTGGTTGGATAACATCGGAGTTAATAGAGTAGACATGCAATGGGGTTTTCTACTACATTACTTAACGTTACTTGGAGGCAAGAAAATACACATTCTCTCGGCAAATATCAGAAGGTCAATTGAAGTTATTTTTATTATTTCTGTATAATATATTTACGTATAAGATATTCATTCCACTTTTGGAATCCAATAGAAACGTTCGAAAAAATATGATCTGTTTGTTATTTCGCTTCCTTCTTGCTTTACCATTTCTAATTTGCCGATTTGCTTTTCTTATTTTCATTTATGGGCACAATTTAAGAGGATTTCTTATATTTCCTTTTTGATTAATTTCCTCCGAAATGATGAGCATCAAAATGATGTAATTTGTTGCCAATGATTGATGACTGATAACCTCTAAGCTCTTTTTAAATGATTTTTGAATGTATGCGTGCGTAGGTGACTGTGCGTGAGTGTTTGCATGGGTATTTGAAGATTTCAAATCTTAAATGTTCCTTATTCGCCATTAAGTTCTAAACAGTAATTTGTCAAAAACATTTGCACTCACGCTCAAAAACTGAGATGTGGGTAGAAGTCGGTTTGGGAATTAGAGCGTTTCATCATCATCCGCACTACTGCCGCCTCCAGCATTACCAGGCATTACATCATCAATGGGATTTAAAAGAAATGTTTTTAAAGCACTTTTACTTGCCGATCTTATGTCTTATTTTCTAATGAGAAATTGAAAGGAAGTTCAATATTTGGATGATTTTTAAATGGCGTCGTTGTTACTTATTTTTGTAATGATTTTTGTGCGCAGTTAATGAGGTACCAAATTGTGGTGACTGTCTTTCTTGCCAGAGTACCACCAATTATTAACGCTCTTAACCCAGTCAATAGAAATGGAATATGTCATGCTCATACCGAATATTGTCAGCAGAGATTGCCATGGGAAGCCATCACAAAATTCCGTTCTCAATACGACGTAAGCTAAAGTCTGTAGAAATATTTAGTGAATGTCAAATAGTGTAACTACATAAAGGTTACTCTGGAGTTTATTGGAAAATTATTTTTCTACTAAAGACGAATTCCAAGATTAACCCAGGAAATGAAAACTGACAACCGAAAAAAATTATCCATGGTATGAAAGTGCAAATGCGTTCATTTTGCTCTACCAGAGAAAATGATAGTAAGAAGTCTACTTTATCGATCAGCATATACATATGTATACATTAATTACAAATAAATCAGCGCACTTTTTGGCAGATGCCCTGCCAAACTGATGGTTATACACCCACAACCTAGGATTGCCGCTTACAGTCTCACGGATATCTCGCATAGTTTCAATAACGTCATCTTCTCATATATCGACTTCGACTGCTGTTTCAGTAAAAATTCGTTTCTTACTTACCATTTTTCAATAAACGCGTCCAAAACAAAAAAAATATTTGTGAGTTGGGATGGTTGGCATTTCTTAACTAACATCATAATTCAACCTATTATAATCTAATCTATATATATATATAAAACTAGCAAGTGCCTGCGACTTGGTACGTTTGATTTTACATTTGAAGTCAAAAATTATTCATAAGTTGAATTCCTCCCGTTAGTTTTCATGGAATGGTCCATTTTTGACTCCTAAAGGTATAAATTTTCAAAAATTCATCTTTATCGCGAGCATATCTTGAAAGCAAAATCTGCACAACTTTTTTTACTTTATTTTAGTTCAGTGTACTGATTTTGAGGTAACTGTTTGGTTCTTTCAAGTAGGATTTCGAAAAAATGGCATTTCGTTACAGCAATGTATTAATTTTGGTGATTCCAACATACCCTACCCTATGATTCAGGCTTCACATGTCTAATCTAATGATTCAGGCTTCACTCTTTCGTTCTTGTCGGTAGTGACAATTTGGACCTCTATTTTTTTCTTGCCGTGCATCTATTTTGCAAAGAGAATGTTCGCCATAATGTTGATGAGTTCAGCTTCAGTCCTTTATTGTGATGACGCAATTTTTCCGTACCTGTCATTCTATAAATATACGAACTCCTAAAAATATCCGTTTCTGTCGCGTGTATATGCAGTGAGGGCAATGATCTCTCTCAATTATGTCGATATACCTTTAATTTGTTTGATAACAGCGCTATTTTCGTAGTGTCACCCCTATTTTACTCCTTGACAGTACAAATATCACAAATTACATGCCTGTTTTGCCTTCAGAAGTATGCATTCTGAAAGATCCGTTCTTACAGCGTTGTCTTTTCTGGAAAGGTTATATGGGCGCAAATTTCCATTATTCTCGCTCAAACCATTTGAGCTGTGCGATTTGTCTTCTTACAGACCGTTTAATCCACAAGAGGAATATGGACACCAATTTGAATGATTATCGTATATATAATTGTTCTAGCCGTTTGAGATGTGCGATGGTACGTAAACTGTCTTTTTTTGCCTTTTTACCCCAAAAAGCTAAAATTTCTTACCCGTTAGAGAAGTCCACGAGGGCTTTACGTGAGTCTCGCCGTGAAGGCCTTACCCACGGTGTGCAACACACTGGGCATATTACAATGCGATTGCCAACGCCCCTCTGGGATAGCCAAGTAAACTTGGACTATCTAGCAAAAGGGGCTGACAATTTTGGTACTACCGCATATTGTCAACCCTTTCTTCGCCCTTCTTACCTCATGTTTTTCCTAGAGAGGGGATACGAACACTAAGTTTCATGATTATAGCTCTGGCCGTTTGAGTTGGTCGATGGCACCACATTTGTCCGTATTTAATATATTTTTATCCCTAAGAGAAAGTAATTTTTTAAAATCCCTTCTTATCGCGCCCCACAGATGATTTACTACAGCCAAGAAGATGAAAGTCGGTATTTGTGCTATTTGTATAGGAATAAATAAATCAGAGCAATAAAAAGGGCGGTACCACTTCTCTTTTTGAAAATCCATTACAGCGGCCAAAATAACAGAGAGATCGCCATTAAAATTTAATAATTCATTGATATTATTATTATTCATTGATATCATAAAATTATCATGCACAATATTAGACTAAGATTGAGCAAATTTGTGGGTCACAATCCACACATTTGAATGACCATATCTAATGAATTATTAGAGCTATAAAGATGCGATTTGACACATGCTGACGGAAAAAATGCACGATTCCATACTCCTTTTTAGAAATTCGTTCTGGCTGTTAAAGTAACTGATGATTGATCGTTCTATAAATTTAATAATAGGTTACTATTAATTAGTAAATTATCATATACTGTATTGGATAGAGTGGCGTACGTACAGACGAGATTTGGTATATATTGCATGGACATTTACATATGTTTCAATAGGTATTTGATCCTTTTAAAAATTTAAAATGCTTACATTTACCGTTCGATATTTAATATCTTGAATGACAATATCTCATTTAGTGTTAGATGTAGCGACCAAAACCTTAAATTTTTCGTATGCTAAAATAGGTTATGAAAAAACGTCGGGTCGCACAAAGATTTAAACAACAATATCTCACAAATTGTTAGAGATAAATGTATAAGATTTGTTATATCTGCTATTGGAATAGAAGGATTACACTGCTAGAAAATAGGCGGGACGCTGTGTAAAAAAATGATATACGGCCCAAACAGGGCAACGAAATCCATAAAATGTTACTAATACGATGTTAACCATTTAGTGGTTTCAAAACCGCCGGTCTAGCGAGGCTGTCAGTTATTAAATACCTGTCATCTGAAGTGTTATGTATTTAGTGAACGGTTAGCCATTTACAAATGTGGATCGTTAGCAACCGAAGAACTAGTAAATAGTTAAATAGTTAAAGCTCACTACAAAACTGGTGATTCAAACGTGGGCAAATTTCGTGTATTACGGGATGGTTATGGTCATCGTAATCTACCTACTGGACCTAATGCACCAAATCCGGTTAATCGAAGCGAAAAAAAAGATTAACTCGGTTGGTCGAAAACGCCAGCACACAGCTTGCTATTTCAGACAAAGACCCAATTGGCTGGTTGTGTAATCTAGTGGTAATTCTTTATAACTTCCACTTCACAGTATTGTTTCGTTTAGTAATATCAGTTTGAATTTGCTTAGTAGCCCCCATTCACCGAAAATGATTGGGTATATTTATTTTTTCGCCGCAGCAGCATTTGGGATATTTTTTTTTTCGTTAACAAAGTTGGTGGTGTTTTGTCAAAGTGAATGAATGACGCAACGAGGCGATTTTAGCTGTGGCAATACGTTAGTTAAGCTCCTCATTAAACACCGTTCGTTACTCATTCCGTCAGTTAGTCGGCCGTTTTTTCGATTCCTCAAAATCCATTCATTTTTTATGTTCCCTTTCCAAGATAGTCAGCTGACTGTCTGTCATTCGTTGACATTTTGACTGAGTGCCATGAATCGAAGGTTAGTTAATCAATGCTTTGTTGCTGTCGCTGCATATGGTATAGATTTATCACAGCTCTTAGTGTTGCTCCGTTTTCTCTTTATGTTCGATTTTGTCTTTGTCGTTGTAATATTGGGTATGTAGTTCACATCACTTTCGAGACGTTTCTTCATTTTCCTATTTTCTTTTCACTGCTGATAACAACTCCATATAAATTCAACTCCACCCTAAGTCGTCTTCGCTTCGTTGCAAGTCCGTCACATGAAGAGGATATTTCATGGTTTTTCTGTGGGTTTTACTTATTTTTGATTACTTCTGGATATTATTGTACTCATTTGTTGTTGCTGTTGGTATCTGATTACGAACAGCTGTGAAAACACACAAAGACACCAGAGATAAGCAATCCTTGTGGATGAAATAGCAATCAATAGAGTGATAGGGCACCACCGATGACGGAAGGGGAAGTGAGCTAATACATAATTTAACGCACAATTTTTTCTTCTTTCTTCCATTTTTTTCGGTTCTGTTTCCTATTTTTTTGTCCATGTAGTTAACCTAAATTTATGGAGGGAAGCTACGTTACATTTCGTATCGTAATGAGCTTAGTTAGCGGTTCCTAGCTTTGAGTGTCATAAAATTGAAAATTATTTGCTGCTACCTGTCTGTGGGAGTTTTCAGCGTACATCTCATTCATGTCGCCACCATAATAGTTTCGGCTTTCACACCCAAAACTATTATTGAAAGGCTGTAAAAATGCTGTTGACATGGAGAGGAAGAAGGATTTGAAAAACAATAAATGAATCTAGCAATGCCGTTAATAATTAGAATTTCCATATCACAGTAACTTAAGAATGAGACAATTTTTAGACTGACATCCTTGATATCTTAGGAATTGGAAGGGAGAAAATATTTAAAATTTAAGCAATACAGAAATTTCAATCGAGGGTGGGGTTGTCGGGTCAATTTTTTCAATTTATTTGGTGACTATAGAGGGGTCAGTTTGTTCGGGATGTTCCAGAAACGGTGAAGCAATGACGTCCATTTTCATTCTTAGAACTTGGTTCACTATAAACCTGATAAGTACAAGATTTGACTGAATTCAGTGCAAGTGCATAGAAAATATGAAGCTAAGCGTACAGGGGTTAGATCGTACTTGGTATGGAAGGGGAGTGGTTACTTAGTAAAAATTAAGTGGATAAGAAATTAAACTAACGCCGCTAGCTAACAAGAAATTACAGGGAAAAGATTGAATTTTGGAAAACCGGCCAATTTGTTTGGGATGTTCTCGAAAAAGTTACGGCAATGCATTCTGCGACTAAATAAAAGGTATCAGTATAACCATAGCATAGCATAGAAATTTCAGATGAACTGACTTTACCTTCACCCAACATCATGTTGCGTTGATACAAAGGTGTGGCATTATTCGCAGAACTAAGTTCGCTAAATGCCTGACGTACGCCTAAATTATACTGAATTGAGAGCAATAATGAAAAATATAAATCTAGGATTGTGTGAATAAAAGTATGTAATTTGTATAAGAGTCAGCAGAGAGGCGTGGTTATGCGGTTGGTTTTTAAAATTTTGCGAACCTTTTTAATGCAATATAATTACCAAAAATATAAGTAATTGCAGTCCTCGATTTACGAATTTTAACGAAAAAAATATACTTCAATAAATAGACCAATTTATATGGGAGGAACTAGAAGAAGTGATGATATGAAGCAAACAATATGTATGTCAAATCAGTACTTTGTATAGGAGGTATAGAGAGGCGTGATGAAGCTCTCCGTTTACAGTCGCAAAATTTGTTTCACCAAACGGATAACGCTTGACAAATTTGACTGAATTTAGTTCAACCATATAATAGATATAAATCTAAATATATATGGGCCAAATAGGTCGCTTGAATGGTAGGTACTGAAAGGGCTAAGGCTGATCGGTTGATTTTGTCAAATTCTACAGACGTTATAAACAAATGCAATGGATAACAATTCATGTTATTCCGATCCATATAGTCCACTTGCAATACCGGCTGCGATTTAGCAAAAAATTTGGTTGTGCCAAGTTTTAGCAAGTTTAGTAAAAATTTGTGACCTCGTTCGTGTCCATTAGCCGGCCGGACAAACCCTTCGCCTTCATTCCTTCGGATGAAGATATAATAACATATGAGTTAAATCGATCTTTTATATGGGAGTTACCAGGATCACAAATTGTTAGCAAATACAATGGACAAAAACATGAATTGCTGAAACCTACAAGTGAGGGCTACAAGAAGAAAACTGAAAAACTTCAGAATATCGGTCAGTTTGTACGGTTGGTACCAGAAGGAGTGGGTCGGCATAACCCTACATTCTCCAGCTACGGTCTGGCTAAAGATTGCGCTTTGCAAAGTCCACCAGCAAGTCAGCTAGACAGGCGGACATTGCTCAATCAACTGGAAAAGTTATGTAACACACACTTTCAACACTTACTTCTGGGCGGTACATTTTTTACTTTATCTACAGATCTACATGATATATTCCTCCATTCTTTAGGGTGAAGGTATAAAGTTATGCAGCTATCACACCCCGTTTCGAGAATTGCAGACCAGTAGTAGTACTGCGTAATATATCTCAGAGAGTTTAACATACCTACAGTTGACAAAATGCATGTGTAAAATTTATTTTGGCAAACAGATCTCAATTGTAATGCTTGTCAAATTTGTTGTCGATTCTGTTTCCTTTTACATATTGAAAATGGATTAGGCGGTATCAAAATTTTGACCCAGTTGTTGAGGTATTCCGCACGTCACGATTTACTTGAAGGTGGTTCAACGTATTGTGTTGTTGAACCACATGCTGTGCTGTTATCATTGAGTAACTCAGAATGTTCAAAGCAGGACGTAAAAGTACTGACAGTTTTTTTGTCATTTTCACAAAAATGTGTTTTTTTATAAATTTTGCGATATGTATAATAGTTGTGTTTTCTAAATTTGTACCTTATGGATAAATATAGGACAAAAGGGCATAAATGTGATGTATCTTTTCTAAAGGTAGAAGCTCGAAAAGTGACGTCTATATTCTCCTTGTAGAGTAGAATCTGGATAACGACCTGCTTTTCGTAATTCATGTCTTTAGAAGAAAAGAAATAAGAATTGTTCCATCGTCAGAACGAACGTCTAGAGCTAAAATTGTGAAAATTGTACCTATACTTAGAGAATAGGGGTGTGGCAATGCACTTTGTTTCCATTCTGAGGCTCTACTTTGGCAAACGCTCAAAATGTACCACATTTGACTAAATTTAGTGCAATCAAATAAATATGAACCGATTAAACTGAAAAAATAGGGTAAATGAGCCATTTATATGGGATGTAAAGCATTGGGCTGGTTTATCGGTGGATTTTTTAAAATTGTTGCATCAGACAAAGATTCTTCGATATTTCCACTGTCATATTCTAGGCGGCAATAACCACTTAATTTACAATATTGAAGCTTTTGGTGGAAAGAAAGGGTGGACCAGCGGCCGAAATTACATGACAGATACGCGACAATAAGAGATGTAGATCCATAATTTTAAGTGATAAATCAGGGAAAAATTGGGTGAAGATAGAGCGATAATTGTGTTTGCCGAAGGAATACAGGCAGCATGGTGACGAGGCAGGAGAAGCATTTTTGAAATTCGATATATATAGAACAAGGAAGAAATAGGGCAAAAAACCACCTGAAGCTAGAATTACCGCATTGAGTAGTAACAGATTCATAGAAATCCGTGCTTTTAGGCAGTAAAATTGGAAATAAATGTACCAAACATCCACCACTGTCTACAGTAAATGGTTAAAACTATATTTTTTGTGAGGGTTGTGTATTCCCCTTAGAGTATAGACCTGAAATACAAAGGGATTCTTCAAAATTCATGTTATTAGGGAATGAAATGAAAAAAGGGGATGAAAAGGGTACCATCACTAAAGTGCAAATGAAAAACAACAAAATTAACACGTTGTTCTACTATGTTCTTCTTACTGTAGGATGTTTTCTGTAAATAAAACAGAGAGGAAGGGATGCAAAACTAGTACCATCCCCCAGAACAAAGGTCACGCATTTAGTAGCGCACTTTCGTCTATGAACATATGCGCGGTAGCAAAGGATGTTCGCAAATTTATAGGGCATAAAAGAGCACAAACCTGGTACCATTGCACATAATAAAGAATAAAAGTTTTTTGCAGTAAATGTGGCCCTGATTATACTGTTAAAGACAGAACTTTTATGGCATTTGCAAGTAAAATGGTCGTGAAATTTGAAACTAAGCTTGTCCATCATACAGAACTATGTTTTTTCGCTATGAAAATTTTCTTAAGTTCATTTTCAGTATTAAAATCGAAACAGCTTATATTTTTGCGCCACAGTATGTTCTTTAATTAATTTCTAAACTTGTGAAATGAAATAGTAATAATAAAATTTCACAAATATATTAACGGACATATTAAGATGTAAAATAATGATTTGTGTCGGCTTCAGAGTTAGAAACCAATACGAAAAAAAGTTGGCAATGCGGCGAAATTTTTTCACAAGCAAACAGTGTATCGTGGAATTTTTTCCTTGTGAAAAGAAGACCTAGCTTAATTTTAAAAGTGAAATGCTATACGAACTATACCAATATAACAACTCAGCAAAAAAAGTGCATCCAAAGAAGCGAATATTCATCATAACGTCTAATAGGGAAGTGGTGAAAAATGGCGTAGGCACCAATTAAATTACCACAGCGTTGTTGTAGGAGAGCAACGCTATTTCATGATGTCTCTTCCCTGTTTATTCATACGTGACGTGGGTGTTATAAAAGTTCAAATCAAATTTTCATTATTTACAGAATTGTTTTTTTTTATTGTATTATCTCTGTTGGGAGTTTATTTATATTAAAAGTCAATTTCTTAAAAAAAACTGGCCGCAGATCCTTGCGCATTTGGTACTTTCTATAAAACACAAAACTAGTAGTCAAGCACTGAATTAGAAGGGCACCTAACATGCCGTGGGGCCATCTTCTACCATGGACTGCTGTCCACAGTATTGGGGACGGAAATTCTTAGCGACATAAACATTTATATTCTTTATATCGTCTCTAAGTGTTTGTAGTTTTTATAAAAAGAATGACAAATGTAGCATTTCGGCCATCATATAAAGGAGGGTAAATATGTTTTTTCCCAAAAACTTTACAAGGAGCTTTTTTAAGCCAACCACCAAAAATTGCTTCTTCGGAGCATAATACGATATGTTCTGCAAAAATTGTTTATTTTTCGAACATATTTTGTTTTGCATAAATGAAAATAAAACCATATTTTTAATTACTGTAGTTTTGGAAGTGGTTCAAAATATACATTAATTTCATCTTTAGAAGTGGTGAAAATATGATTCTTTTTGGATGACTTCCATTTTTATTTTTTTTTTTTGCTTTGAACGTACATAATAAGAGGATTGACATGCTCTCGTATAATAGAAATGCATTTAATAATAATAATAATAAATAAAGTTACCCGAATTGTCATTGTAATTTTTAGCCCACAGCAAAAATTTGAAAATCTACATTAAAAAATATGTTACCAAATTTTTTTGTTTTTTTTTTTGTGTATTTACTGTTGTTTACAGTAGATTAGTGTTTTAATTCTTAAATGTTTATATACTTTGAGAATTTAAATTAAATCCAAAATACGTTAAAACCAGGACAGAAATTTCAGAAGTATGTGCATTATGTAATGTAACGCAACTGACAGTAAATTCAAGTTTAAATTTAATTTACGCTGGCAGTCAAAGAAGTAGGGATTACTGTGGAAAAATTAAATTTCTATGAAGCGATCCATTTGTATGGGAGGTGACAGAAGGGCGGGGTTACTTTTTCCCAAATTTTACAGAGCTCTACAAGTCATTGTAGCGTATTAGTTAAAAGTTACGTAGCAAAGATTGTATTTCGGATAATCGATCAATTTGTGTTGCACGTACGAGAGGGGACGCGGCGATGCAATCTATTTTAAATGCCAGAACTGAGTTTATTCAGTACTTGAAAGACATAAAGATGAAACCAGAACAGAAATTTCAGTCAGGAGAAATTACTTACATATACCTCCACCCAACGTCCCTTTGCATTGACGTAAAAGTTTATTAAGGGCCACTTATCTGGATATGAGTAAAGATTTCATATATTTTGATATGAGCCATAAACATCAAAAAAGAAAAAACTTGCACATGGAAGGACAAAACCTAAATTACATTTTGTCTAGATTTGCGTAAACTTTGTTTGTTACATAATAGTCAATTCGCACATTTTCTAACGACACCTCTTTAGTTGTGGGCGTGGTTATTGAACAATACTGAAAAGAATGCATAATTCACTGGAAAAACGATCTAGATCCTAATACTACGCATTCGTATGCCCACTAATTTGGCAATAAACACATGACACATGACACTGAAACACAATGTACGGTTGTGTTGTATATAAACTCCGTCTTGATCCCGCTTTTGTCGCCTGCAAATTTTGGAACTGTCCACCTATTTTGTTTGTTTGTTTTAGGCATATCGTTTCTATCGAACATGGAAATTATAAACCAGATCCGTTATGCAATTCCTTTAAGATCAGTGAAGCTCGTTAGCAAGTCTACTACCACCTACACATCTATGAAATTCTATTTAAATCAGTCCAATCGGTAAGATATGTCAGATATATCGATATTTTTGTTCAATCCTCTAATTGCGCAGTGTGCTGACAGGTACAACAAAATATGAAATAGCACACAACTCATGTATGGAGGACTTCGTGTTCTTTATAGACGTAAAGTTAACGTTTCAATCATTTATTGATTTTACATTTCAGGATATTCGTTTATTGTAAAACCAATTCCATTTGAAGACGCCTGCAGCATTCTATCGCTGAATGAAAAAATCAGAAATAATACAAAAAAATTATTATAATCGTTCATACATGAAATATTTACATTGAAAAGCTTCATTCATTAAATCGATATTGTAAATAAAATCCATCGATATCCGGTACTTGCAATGTAATTATTATTTACTTTGAACAATTGATGTTCCTGTTGAATTTGTCCGTGATTCTCATTTCCATTTCGAAAGCAAATTCATTGAATTTCAGTTCTGGATATTCATCCACATGTGGGTGTCGGCTATCCATATGGGATGTATTCAATAATTAACCACACATTCAATCATCTGACGGAAAAATACGGCTAACCAAACTATCGCTTTGACGAGGATACGTGCCAAACGAATGCTGATTGCCCCGTCCACAAACTGCCTTCCGTTTGAGTTGCGTTTAACAAAATAACTGCTGGTTGTATGCGATGTGGGGCGTTTTCATATTTGCGAAAAAAGTGATATTTTCCGTGGACGACAGTGTAATCCACAGGTTGCAGGGTAATATTCGTTATGGTTAAGAATACGACTGTCATTAGGTTAAGTTAAATAAAATACACATAAAGCTATGATTTCGATGAAACTCTTATTTCATTGTAATGCTTGGACCTTGTCATTTTGTACGAAATACAATGTAATTTTAATGACCGTCTCTGGATTGGAAAATTAATTTTTGAGGTAGTTTTCGAAAAAAATACGGCTCAATAGTACCTCCAGACCACAATTCGCACCGGTAGTCACTTTTTTCCGATGCTATGGCTTTTCCACCATCACTTCTTTGTTCTCCATATGCTCCACATGCGACAATTTTGCTTGAAAAATAAGCTTCATCTGTGAAAAAGTTTTGTTCGATTCAAAGCCCATGTTTAAGATTATTGTTAAACGCACCTTGTTCGTAGATGGCAAAGGTTTCACCAAATAAATAACAATTCAGATGACAGGTCTTCAACAGTTGACAGTCTTGCCAGACCGGCCAGATCACTAAATGGATAACCCATTATATACCCTCACCCAACGTTCTTTGGTGCAAAACGGAGTGATAGAAGGGGAGCGGTAAATTGCTAGATTATAATCAACAAATGCTGTAAATCAAAGAACAAATAAAAAATAATAAAATTGCAATGCAGGCCATTTTAATTCGCAGAATTGAGTTTATTAATCGCCTGATGTATAAAGGGCGTGATTATTTGGTCGATTTTCTCTTGCAAATCAATACGTTGGGCGAAAACCAGTTGTATAAGCCTCCAAGTTTATACTTACTTTTAAGTTTAATGAATTCATTTTGAATTTAAAAAACATATGAAATTTAAATATTATAAAAGATAACGCTCTTATTTAAGTTATCTAAATCTAATCTAAGTAATTATCGATAAATATCCTAACTATTGTTGTGAATTATTTACTGCAAGCTGAGGGAAATATGAAAAAAGGAAAATAGAGAATTCAATGTTACCAGCAAAGTTGCTGATTCAAAATCAGCCACTTTTGCAGCACAACTCGGACGGTGAGTATCTCAATCTCAAAAAATAAACATATTGAATTAACTGTAATTCATGTGCATTTTCTCCCTCTTTTTATATATTTTGTATATATTAAATCTTAAATTTAATTGTATAATTTCTCAACTCTGAGAAATTATGCAATTATTCTAAACCCGCCAATTCTTTAGCCCAGAACTTTCTGCCCGACACGTAAGAATTGGCCCTCAGTTAACCAACTCCAAACCAATCCCATATACAGTCCACAATGACTCTACTAAGTTGTATCACAAGAACACCGTCAGAGATTAAGCCTGGATTAATCTCTTATCAAAACCAGCACAGCTATGTTTCTGTAATTTACAAATTAGGAGTTACTAGAAGGAATTTAGTTACACAAAATCTACTACTTTCCGTGGGACGAACAACAACGGGTGTGGTAAGACGAAACACTTTAATTTTTAGCCCACAGTTGAGAAACGCATTTGTGGAAATTATACTTGGTACTTTAAAAGCTTCCTTCCGAGTGTTGCATATTTCCTGTATCAATTGATATATACCTTCATTCTTTTTGGATGAAGGTATAATAATATACCGGGTTATCCATTTTTCGGTTTCAAAAGTAAAGTTGAGTAATTATCACACAAAGCTATGATTTCAATGCAACATTTATTTCATTATAATGCATGGACCTTGGCATTATATACGAAATACAATGTAATTTAATTGTATTGGCCGCAGCAGTGGATTCTTTTGAGGTAGTTTTCGACCACTTTTCCGCACATTTCGGGCGGTATATCGGCGATAAGTTGACGAATTTTGGCTTTTAAATGCTCCAACGTTCGGGTATTAACTGCTAAAACACGCTATTTGACGTAGCCAACCAAAAAAGCTTAACGGTGGCTAGTTGACGTCGCCAAAACGTGAAATTATGCTTTCTGAAAACTTCACATGCGATAAAGCCAAAATCAGTCGCGTTGTGTGAATCGGAGAAGAAAATTTTGTTGGAAAAATCAGCATTGAAAGCCTGTTGCTGCAGCACCCAAGCAGGTACAAATATAAATGCAAAATACGCCATGTTGAACTGTAAGATAGACTCAATTGCTGAGAACGCCGTGGAACCGACAAATTCGGATTATTCGCCGCACTTTCACAGCACGTACATTGCGATGATGCACAGACCAGAACACAACTGTAACGCTTCCAGTCCCTTAAAATTTCTTTTTGCCAATTCCTTGCACAGTAGGCCGATTATAATGACCATAATCACTCCATAATGCACGAAAAGTGCTCACGCTTGAATCACCGTTTTTGTAGAAAATGTTAACTATTTAACTATCTAACTAACTATATCGCGTTCTTCGGTTGTTAAACGAGTTATTTTAAAGGTTTGCAGATTTGCGAAGGATAACCTAAATATGAACCGGATTATTCGAATATGGTAAAAAAATCCCTTTTATATTTTATTGAAAATATGTAATCTCAATAAGTTGATCCATAATACAGGGTTATCCATCTGCAGGTTTCAAAGTCGCCGGTCTGGCAAGGCTGCCAGCTGTTAAATACATGTCGTATGAAGTGTTATTTATTTAGTAAAATATTTGCCATTTACGAATATGAATCGTATAACAACCGAAGAACGCGTAAAGATAGTTAAAACTGGCTGCAAAAGTACAAATACAAACACGGTTTGGAGATGTCATTGAGTCATATTTTTCTAAAATGACGCTGGGGGGGGGAAACTCAACAGAATCCACTGCTGCAACCAATCCGGAGGCGGTTATTTAAATGGAATTATATGTCGTCCATAATGGCAGGGTCTAAGCATTATAATGAAATTAAAGTTTCATCAAAGTCATAAATTTATGTGTGTTTTTTTTAACTTTACTTATGACGGCGAAAAGTGGATAACCCTGTTCAATCTGTGTCAAATTTGGCTTAATAAAGTACAAGCAATGTAAGATATGAATGAATGAATCTAAGAATGTATGGCTTAAATCGAACCAAGAAATATATAATAATATAACAGACAGAAATCTGGGCTTCTGCAGTCTACTAATTATGAATTACAGTGGAATGATTGGATTTCAGAAAATCGGCTTATTTGTATGGGAGGTACGAAGCGGTGTGGCAATGCAGTCTATTTTAATACTCTGGCCCTATTGTAATAAATATTCAACATGTGCCAAGTTTGACTCATTGTAGTGCAACTAAATAAAACATAAGCCTTAGAATATATAAATTAAAACGGTTATTTGTATGGGAAGTACCACACTGATAGAAAAACCGTCATCAATATAATGTAATTTGACATTGCATCAATGACAAGTGTCATTATTTTTGAACCCATGACACATGTCATTGATGCGATGTCAAATGTGTCATCAACTGTTGATTTTGTCATAATGTCAATGACATAAGTGTGCCATAGAATGGATGACACCTTACATAGCATTGATGTCACTTGTCATCAAATTTGAACCGATGACACATGTCATCAGCGTGGTGTAATTTTGTCATCCCGGCGATGAAAAGAGTCAACAATGCAATGTCAATTTGTCATTGATATAATTACACACTGACATCAATATTATGACATATCGTAAAATTAATGACAACGTGTCATCAATGGAATGACATAATGTCATCTACTCAATGACGAAATCTCATTGATGTAATGAACATATTACATCAATATAATGACAAAATTACATTGATGCAATGAAATCTGGCATTCATATAATGACAAAATGTCATGTCAATAATGACATTGTGTCATCGATCTAATGACTTTGTGGAATTGATATGGTGCTTCATTAATCCAATTGTACCGTTCATTTATGCAATCTAAATTTGTTGTACATTCTATGATAGTATTTCAAAAATTCAATGCAAGGGTATTGCGGTATTTAAATTCTGATTCAAGGAATTATCTCCCTTTTAGGTACGACAAACTTGTACTGCATCAATGGAACATTATCATTGGTTCAATGAAATATATTATCCTTACATGTATGTCGTATTACATTACATTACATACAACACAGCAGTAACATTTAACATTTTTTTATTTAAACAACATAAAATTGCACTTCAATTTCGTAAATAACATATATAACAAAGCAATAAATAAATTCTTCTTATGTACATAAAAACCATAGTAATAATGTGAAACAGGATTTAAAATAGAATTGAATTGTGATAATTCTTTGGTTTATACTTTCAAAATATGAAATACAATATATGTACGGTATATAATTTCCAAAATTAGATCTGTAAATGAACTTTAGTCAGTATTTTGACAGCTCTTTTATTAAAAGAAAAACTTTAGACACTTTCACTGTTGTTTTGTCAAGGTTATAAAAAAAGTTTTCAATAAATATCCACATAGGACTACATGCCCGTGGATACTCAATATTGAACAGATGAAATACTTTAAAACATATATCAAGAGCTCTCACGTAGGTGTTGAATGACAGTAATTGCCCATCTAAATACAGTAAAAACTTTGTTACTTCAAGGGTTTTTTGGTCTCCTAATCCTAAAATAAATGGTTGTATGGGTTCCTCTTCTTGATAACTCAGTTAGGTGATTGCCTAAGGACTGCATCGTCTCGTTTATAAATAAAAACGAGTCTTGCGAATCTCTCACGGTAAAATTTCTATATTGTTTCTTTCCAGAGATCCCAATGCGGAATCCCTTTTGTGTTTGAAATAAAATATTGTGTAGGCACCACAAAAGTTTTAGCTGGGTATTGTCAGTTCGAGAATCTAGGAAACAAATGCAGCTGAGTTAATTAATATTATTTTTAGTTTTGAAAATGCAATTATACCGTTTTCCAAATCTTCTATTTCAATGGAATCCATAATTCGTTTGAAATTTGGATCTCGAATTTTGGCTCCGGCTTTTAAATACTTGCAAATCCTCACAAACTTTCCTTTCCAATCCATGAGACTATCGCAATTTTGATTGATTGCGTAAAAATCATTTTAAATATGTCTTGCAAATTTTTGCACTCATTATTAATTTGGTAGAACCGCAATTTTCTGTTTTTTGTACACCACTACCGCACGCAACTGCGGGCGTTGTTGTTGTTGGATGCTTCTTTCGCACGTGCGCTTTAAACTTTGATGTGTTGTTGTAAACAGTACCGTAACATCTATAATCGTCCGGCGATTTAAGAAAATGATAGCACCTCTAATGTTTGAAATAATTATTATTTTGTATAAATATTTTGTCACATAAAAAACACTTCATTTTTAATTACCAATTTAATTACCAATAGGGAGTTCACAAACAAATTTCAAAGCACACATTTTATACGCATGTTCCCAACATTCACAAAACAACTGAAACAAAGAAACATGCAGAGTAATAGAAGTGAAGAGTTGGTTTTCTCTCTCATCTTCTCTCTCATCACGAGTCAGTTGTCATCAGTTAGATGACAAGTGTCATCACTTACATGACAAGTGTCATCATTCTAATGTCAATTTGTCATCTTTTACATATTTCATCATTTTGCATGTGCTTGCTCTCTCTATTCTCAATTTTTGATGTGTCATCTCCCAGTAATTTTCTGATTAAATTGTGTCATCATTTCAATGACACTTTGTCATCACTTTCGACATAAAGTTACATCAAATCATTGTATTACTGTTTTTAATCCAAATCTGAGAAAATACTTATACTGGTTTCTTAGCCGTTCTAACTATTGTCTTATTCACTAATATTTTTTAAAAATCAATTTTATTCCATTATTGTCGTCGATTGAATACTTTTGCGTCATCACATTGATGTGAATATTAAAATGTTCAAAATTATATCTAAAATCCAATGTTTCTGAGAAAATACCGCAATTTGTATAACAATACATTTGACAATTTACCTCAAACAACAAAATAATGTATGATTTTTAATTTTGTGGCAGTATATTTAAAAAATATATTTGGTCATTGCATTGATGATACTGAAAGTATGACACATTTTGTTGATGACACTTGTCAGCACATTGATGTAAGTTTTCATTGCATTGATGTCATTTTTCATGGCATTGATGTAATCATTTTGATGATAGCGTGTCATCAATGCGATGACGAGTTTTTCTATCAGTGCATGAGAAACTTGCTTAATACGACGGCTTCTTCAAATACTGACAACCATCATATAAAAATCTCTATAAATTATGAGCTACAGCGTGGGTTGTGCAAAGTTTTTAGAAGTTTATATAAAGATTAATGACAGTTACTATGTCTATCCGTGTAGACTTAAAAAGCAATGAAATATATTTGATAAAAACTTTAAAGGCTTCTTCTGCGTGTTACATTATTGATGCACCAAATGAAATAAATTTCCATGTTACAGGGTGAATGCATAATAAACACTTTATTCTACTAATAAAAGAACTCAATAAATAACAGTTAATATTTAGTTTTGGAATGAAAATTATAAAAAAAAAACCATAGAATGTGTGCTCAGAATATTTCCGATAGGTCAACTCGCATTCGATGTCCCTTTACCAACATTTTTCAGGTTTGTTTGTGCATAAAGGCAGTAATTCGAACTAATTAATATTTCTGTATGACATTCGATACTTTATCTTTGATTTTCTGGTTGAAATTACATAAATATCTATTATTTTATCATTGGAATGAGATGTACCGTGTTGTTGAAATGTTCTCCTATTTCTCTGCTACATCTGCTAGTTAAAAATGTTAGTGGCCGGAGTTGTATAGCCCTTAGCTCTTACGTGTTTGTTGTAGCTGTTGTTGCTGCTGTTGTTGGTAGTCAGTGGTGGTCTTTGTCCAACGTTGGATTGACCATTGGATATTCATGTTGCTGTCGATATTTCTGATGTTTAAATTGTTTCCGCTCATTTAAATTTGAATTCAGATATTATGTCCGGTTTATTGAATACAGAATTCAACCTCACAAATGGATGTTATGATTTTCCCATTAGCATTGAATTGTCTGTAAAAAAAAGACAGCAAGAGCAACAACATCAAGAATGACGAGTCCATTCATTTTAACAATACAATACAACAGGCCAACTTAATTCATATGTACAGTCACAGTCATAATTATTTCCACACAACAAATTTATTTGTGTACTTTAGGAAGAGGGTGTAAAGAATAGTGTACAAAAGTGCTTTTGCCGTTGAATTGTTAGATGACTGTTGTACAAATTTTTTGAAAAGATTACAGAAATAATCGAGAATGATGTCGTTCAACAATATTATACAATATAGGGTTATCTATTTTTCCCTTTCAAGTATAGTTAAATAAAACGATGAAGCTTTTATAATGCTTGGATCTTGCCACAATGTATGAAATACAATGTCGTTTAAGTGACTGCCCCTGGATTGGTTGCAGCAATGGTTCCTTCAGCGTCATTTTCGAAAAATACGGCCCGATGACACATTCAGACCATAATGCGCATCGAACAGCCACGTTTTCTTATACAATGGTTCGCCCACAATCACTTCTGAGTTCTCCGAGACCCATAAGCGATAATTTTGCTTGTTGACGTAACCACTGAGTGGGAAATGAGCTTCATCGCTGAAGACAATTTTGTTCGATTTAAAGCTCACGTTTGAATTAGCACTTCTGTAGTAATTTTTAGCTATTTTTACGCATCCTTCGGTTAGTAAACGATCCATATTGGTAAATGACAAACCTTTTACTAAATAAATGACATTTCACAGGACAGGTATTTAACAGCTGGCAGTCTTGCCAGATTGGTGGTTTTGGAACCATTAAAGAGTAACCATGGATAACATAAGTATTTACAATTGCACAGAGGTGGTGATAGATTGATAGAGACGATTGATATGATGGCGGGGGAAGTAGCGGGGAATCCTCTAATCAATTTGATACCTCTCTCGTTGTATTTTTGGAATTAAAATGTTGGACTGTTTTGAGAATAATCCAATAGCGATGATCTTTAGGAGGACCAATTTCACAGTTGGTTTCTACCAGAAAACTGAAAATTGGAACTTGTAATTTGGATCATATAATTTCATAGTCATGTGAAATTATATGTTATCAATTTGATCGCGCAGAAATTACAAGTAGCGATAAATAAAAGATGAGAATTAGAATTAGTGTCAGTTCAATTCAGGCAACGAGTTGTGCTTACCAGTTGAGATCTGATTTGTGAGTGATTTTTTCTTATTACAAAACTTTCGACAACAGTTAATTTCATATGTTACAATTCAGAATTCAGTTACATTTAGTACACATATTTTCACTCTATGGAGTTATGTAACACTTCAGGAGCAAAGATTTGAGTTCATTCACAATAATATTCTTACAAAAGTACATTTTTATGTACAAAAAAAAAAAGGTTAATTTTAATATAAATTCAATGGTAAGTTCAAATATGTATGTAATCTTAAAATTATGGCTAAAATATTGAAGTTTAGGCAACAATATTAAGAATTTCCACTCCTTTAACCATCGAAAAATTATTTACACATCATTATTAGGTTGGCTCAGAGTTCAAATTTCGCTAGAATGGTATTTAGCTAGTTCTGGTTGTGACCAGAATATCACTTGTGAACGTATTAGAACACAATTTGTGGCAAGACAACACCCATGCTGATGTTTCCCTAAAGGAGAAAAACTTTTTGTGAAATCTACTGGGCCCTGTTAAACCACTTTGGAACTTTCAGAACTTATACTCAAAACTAATCAAACTTATTCATTTAGAACAGTTGAATTAATTGTTGGTATCTTTGGAAGAATATTTCAAATTTATAGTTAAAAAATTTATAGGCTGATTTTTCACTTTGAATTGAGATGTTGAATTGTACGGTATTCATACATAAAATTTCAATATTTTTTCCATGAAACTGTCAGAGCATTAAGATATCTCATGCGATATCTGACTGGCCCTAAAAAGACGTCACATAAGAGGGTAGATCAAAAGAAATATCCAAAGAACGAACGACAGAAATTGGAAATACACGGTGGCGCACTAATTGTGTTACAATAAGAAATTCAAATAACTTTTTTCTTTTTCAATCAATGTATTTCATATAATTTTTTTATCGTATAGAAAATTCAATATTATTTTGCATAATTGGTTTTGAAGACGATAGACCGTAAATGACCTCCATACTTATTCAAGCATATGATACACCTGTTCAGGAATTATTCATTGCGACCTGGGGGGTTGAAGTTGTGATCATCTCAACTATTGTTTTAATGGACTTCAGTCAAATGTCTTGGTTTCGTTTTCGACACCTCTTGCTTGACATAACCCTGTAAAACAAAGTCTGGTGCAGTCAGGTCAGATGACTTTGGAGGCCACCGGAAAGTGGAGATAATGGATATTAATTTGTAAAGGAATTTTCGTTGGAGCTCCGCCAAAACCGGCCTGGCTAGTCAGTTTAGATGTTGCATAATTTGAGCATTATTCTAACCAATTCTCCTAGAAATCTAGAAAATTTGTAGTGATTATTGGTATATGCAATCAGGTGACAAGATCTCCAACCTAATGCTGAACAATGCTGACGTTCCTAAAGAAACCCTACCGTCTCCATTGAATTTCGCACAAAGTTGCAATTTCTATTATTTGTGAATCATGCTGCGGCCTCGGCAGACATTGCAGCAGTGCCTACCCTGTCAATGAAAACTTTGCTAACGAAACCTTTGCCGTGCTACGTGACACAGGCGCCATATTGTAGTAATCAAAGGTACTCCAAGTTCAGTTCATCAATTTAACACAGTTGACGGAAATGACGTTTCCAACATCATTTTAGAAAAAAGAACCAAACGGTGATGCATCTACCCAAAAATAAATACGAAAGTGGTTGACTGACTTGCGAAATTGAAAATTTCACCTGTAACACATTATTTGTAAACTGCAGCAAAACACGTTTTTGTCTATTGCATTAACTTATAATGCCTATTAAAATTAGGGAAATATCGAATAAATAACCACGGCCGTTCTGAGCAGTTGTATTGAATTCTCTTAAATTGCCGCACATCATAACAAACTTAGTTCGGAGAAGAAAAATAGACTCCATACAAATTAATTGATGTAATACCCAGAAGGGACCGCCTAAGTTGCCAAGTATATTTTGATCAAATGTGTTTCATCACTTTTTTAACCGATTGAGCGATATCCGTCTGTCTGGTTGGTTGCTTGGTAGATGATTTTCGTAAATTTTTATTGAACTTCTTAAAACTTGGTAAAGCCAAATATTTTGCCAGTTCGCAGCTGAAGATTGCAGATGGGCTATATTGACACATTTCTTCTGAAACCTTCCACACAAATTGACGGATTCTCCGTGTAACTCAATCTCTTCTGTGCAACTCCTAATTTGTAGACAAGAGGGACTTGAATTTTTGTCAACTGTTTTGGTTTATAACTTTTTAATAAAATTTGGAAAAAAATCGGTCGGTCAACCATGCCCTTTATAGTACTTCTACCGCATAAACGACGGATTTAACAACATACTCGTATATTCTTAGGCTCATATCTTCTACCTTCTAACTAGTTTCACTAAATCCGCTCGAATTTGGTACACAATAAGGGACCCTTCTAGCACCTTCCATACAAACTATTCAATTGTCCCAAATTCAATTTTTCCCTCTAACACGAAGATTCTAGCGATCAGTATTTTGGTGATTTTTCATTTATGAAAAAAAAAACTGAATCTGAATCCGAATATAATAAAATCTGAAAAATCCGGTTGGTCAACCATGCCCCTTCTGGTATCTCCAATACAAATGACAGATTTGACACATGTAGTTTTAGGTTCATATCTCTAATCCGGCTGCACTAAAGCGGTTCGAATCGGATGCACGTTAAGAATTTGCTAAGACAGAATATCAGAATGACAGCATGGACTACGTTATAACGCCGCTTCTGGTGCCTCCCATACAAATTGGCACATTTTTCGAAACTCAATTTTTCCCTGTAAGGCCGTGGTAAGATTAGTTCTGAGATTGCAAATAGACTTTAGCACTATATCCACTTAAGTATCTCGGGTACATATAGATCGATTACTGAAATTTAATTTTTCCCCTACAAAAATGAATAGACTGCTGTAATTTAAATTTTTTCCAATAACATTTAATTGTTACCTCATGCAAATTACCGAATTTAATCTGATTCCTGTATTTATATCTTTCATTCAGTTGTACTAAATTCAGTATTGTGCATTCATTCAGAGCATTTATTAATAGGAACATATCAATTTACCACCTTCTGGCACTCCATAAATTTTGGCATCGATATAAAATGACTGATTAAAATTTATGTGCTGGTTTTACCTTCATGTCTTTCAAGTATGTATCTGTATTGAATTCAGCCCATTTTGGCACATATCATGATGCGTAGATAGACTCAATTTTGAAATTTAAAATATATTGCACTGTCACGCCCATTTAAGTACCTCCCTCACACGGATTTTCCGTAATTCGTAGAATGCAGTAATTTGTATTTTTAACAGTTGCATTAAATTGCATATCTTTGTAAGTTGTGAAGAAATTGATCAGATTACCCCGTACTTTCTGGTACCCTCATTCAATAAACATTTGCTGATAAGAACTGATAAGACTTAAGACCTTCGGATATCGTGTACTGGTCAGATTAGAATCGAGGTCCTATTATTGTTGTGAATTTTGCACGTTTAACACGTTTGACTTCTTTAGGAATTCGAATGTCCAGGTGTATTGTTATCCTTCAAAGGCAACTCTGAATTACAACAATTGAATAATCGAAAAGAGTTGAGAGAAAATATCACTGGAAATTAAACGACTTGTATACTCAAAGTAATTATTTACTCCCCTCATAATAAAAACTTAAAACGAGAACATGTTTTGTTTAATTTTTAAACGATAGTTTGTGTAACGACTTTTGTTTTTTCATGTACAGACATTTTAAATAAAGTAAAAGACGGTTATTCGTAAATTAATTTTTTTAGAAATACTAACATATGATTTCCCGGTTTACGGTTTCAATTGTGAATTCCCCATTTACAGAGAGGCAGTTGTCCCTAATTGCTTTTTTGGAAACGAAAAATTACCAAATATTCTCGTATATGCAAACTATTCTTAGCTACTGCAAAAATAGGTATTTTATGCAAAATGTTGCCTTGTATAAATTATAATGACTATGACTGTAAAGTCATTTATGTGCGTATGCATTTGCATAAAGGCTCAAGGAAATATTGTAACATTAAAGTTCTCATCCATAGGTTGGGCAGGGTGTAAATTTTGGCATACCTTGATTTAGTAATCGCTGGCGATGTACATGTAGAGCATATAATACATAATAAGAATATATAATGAATATATAATACGAATTCACTCGAAATGTGTTATAGTACATACATGAACATGGCATTTCAAGAACATTCCATTTTAAGGATCCTGTTAAAAAATATAATTTCTTAAAAGGACCAGTGCTATCCTTCCGAATTTTCTTTAATAGGTCAGACGCAGAGCGGAATGTTACCTTTCAACAAAAGAATCCTTCAGATAAAAAAATAGTTTCTTATCCCGTAAGACGAAATATAAAATCGTTTTCAAAGATTTTCTGGTCCAAGTATTCTAAACAATTTTTTGAAGTACAGAGCGAGCCATCCAAATGTGAGGCATTTGTTCCCAAAATATAGTACAAATTGAAGGAAAATACGATTTAATTTTTTCTTTGCACAGAAATGTATTTTGGTTCATAGAAATAAATGAGTTACTTTTCGTGTAGGATTTGGCTTGAATGCAAATCTTTCGTTATGAATATACAATACGTTTAATTTGCGGTGTTTTTCATCACTTTCTATATCCTCTATGATCGATCTTGGTCTTGAACTGAGCCTGTAGTCGGCGACTTGTCGATGTACATTTAAATATATCCACAAAAGGAAGTCTGGAGGCGATAAATAGGGCCAACACTATAGTTGGTCACAGTGTTCCGATAATAAGCAACCTGAAAATTCTGAAAAAGGCAATTTTTCATAAGCAAATATTTTCCTTCTGGAACAATTTGTTCCAAATACGACACTTGCAAACCAAAGGACAGTGGATCACGATATATGTGCGTATGTCAAATATTTCCCCTTTGTGCATGCTAGATTATACCGAATTTAGGGTAATTGAAACAAAGATATTAAGTCGGTAATACGTGGATTAAATTTATATGAAAGTTATCGAAAAGGGCTTGGTTATCCAATCGATATTTTCAAACTTTAGCAAGCATTAAAAGAGAATGTATTTAAGTTCGGGATTACTGGGGATTTCGACAAATCAAGCAATTTGTATAGGTAGAACCACAAAGAGTTTGTCAATCCCGTCCATTCTCAGACCTAGTGTGCCAAATCTGACTGAATGCAATTTCTTCAAAAATAGGAAACCAGCCAAAACTGACTGAATGCAATTTCTTCAAAAATAGGAAACCAGCCGCCGAAAATGATCATTCGAAGGTATCAATAGAGGTATGGTTACATGATCGCCTGATCTCAAGTTTTACCAAGCATTAAAGATCAATGCAATATACAAATAACAGGGAAACTGCATTCCAATAATTAGCAACTGCAACTGGGAGTTACATTCGTTGACTCTGCTTTAGCGAAGGTATGAACCGAAAAATACATGCATTAAATCGATCGTTTGTATGGGGGTGTCATAGGGGACATTTTGTCCGTTTTCATTTTCAAAACTGAGTTCAGCTAACGCATAATGCCAAATTTGGATTACTCCTCACTACTAGCAAGGTAGGAATATGTGTATGAGTATGTGGTTCATTGAATCCAAGAATATATCGTCGTTGACTAGAAGTGTAATCACTCCTGTTAGGTCGATTTTTTCAAATTTTGCAAAGCTATGACTTAGAAGGGAAAATATGAATTTCGAGAAAAATAATATTACTTTGACAATTTTCTTTACATTCCTTTGTTTCATGGCAAGATGGATGTGGCCTAGACCTATGAAATATGAAATTCATTCAATGCACCTAACCTGTAAATCCTGGGTGACTGCGAATCCCCAGTACCCCCTTGCTAGACCAAAATTTTTTTTTTACAGATCGTAACCTTCATTCTATAATTCCTAATTTGTTGACTACAATAATCTAAATTCTTCACCAACTCTTATATGAATAACATATTTAACCCGTGCATGCATATGCTCATATCCTTCTACTCAGTTACACAAAATTCAGTCATATTTTATACTCACTTATCGTTTGCTAAAATAGTGTCTGTGAATGGAAAATGACAACACCGATCCTGCAAAATTTAAAGGATCGGTCATTTTCTCAGATTTATGTATATCTTTCAGGTAGTTACCATAATTCATGGTCCACACAAATTGACAGATTTAGCAAAAATCAAAGGTCCTTCTGCAATTTTTAAACAAAAAACTTGGGTAAGTAATAAACTTGCTTTTTTTACTGTCCGTTTAATAGGACCGTTTTCTTAATAGTCATTTTCTTTCTCTAACACCTCGCATAACTTTGCGGCAATGTAAAGAATGGTGGTTGAATACAGAGTACGCAGTTCGTGAATAATGGGTAACCCACACGCATTGCCGCTTACATACTATCCATGAGAAACGAGTAACAGCACACTACCCACGACGGTGGGTACAAGGCAAATCACCCATATTCGTGCGTAGTGTGCACATGCCGTTACTAGTTTTTAACGGGCACCCTGTAGAGGATCGTTTCTCGTTTCTCACGATGATGTGTGTGGGTTACTCATGGGTGGGTAATTGCTTACTCTACTTGAATATATGTGTAAGTTGTTTCACCTGACCGACTGCGGCGCGATGGTTAGTACACGTGGCTATTCTCTGCATGTTCGCGGGTTGAACCACCGATATAGACGCTCCGATGTGTCCGACGAACGATTCGAGAAATCGACACATAGAAATCGCATTTAAACTGTAGGTCTCGTTGAATGTGTGAAAAAATAGAATGCGTGTAAGCGCACTGAAACTTCTCACTTTCCCTCCCGTATCTCATATATGGCACACAAGCGAATTTTTATTTTAGCTTGTCGCTTCACTTTGCATTACATTAAAACTATACCGGCAACAACCAAAAACCAATTTATAAAAATAATGAACTTAATTTATTTTTTTCATTAAGCCTTTAAATTCTGAAAATGGTTCCTTTGTCATAAAGTACTCGTATAGGTTTGAAATAAATTTCAGAAAAAGTTTTATTTTTTAATTATGAATATCTGAATATCAAACGCATTTTCCGGAAAATGTTTCAGTTCTCGTCGCGAATTCTCTTTTATGTCTTCTGTCGACTGCGAACGACTGCCTCGGAGATGTAATTTGGAAAGCGATAAAACTCAGCGGAAGCCATATCAGGTGAAAATGGGTGTGCAGAAATTCATTCACAATGAGAGCCTTGTGAGGTGGTGGATTATCATGATACAAAAGCTATGAATTTTCTTTACCGAAATCTGACTTTTTCGAAGAATTTGTCTTTTCAGACGCCGCATAAAGCACTGATACTATTATTATTTCTACCGTTTGCAGCTACGATAGTCAAAGAAACACTATCATAAATTTTGATCGACTTCTACATATTTCTTTTTTAATTTTATTTCTGATAAGTTGAAAGCCACCATTCCGATGCTATTTGACTTGTTTGTATTTCAAACTCGTTATCAACATCAGCTATAATGTGTTTTATGAACGTGTGGTCGAATTTGATCTTTATGTAACAGAGTTTTTAAAGGAAGTTCAGACAAACTTTTAAACTGCTCTGTACAAATTCAAGTAGGAAAGCAAAATACATAAGAAGAGAAATAAAACCATTCGAGCATGTAAAAAAACTTACTATTTGAAATTAAAGATCAGTTTGACGTGGCGGCAGAATGAGATAAAGAAGAGTAGTCTAACCAGTTACAAAATGGTTGGCAAATGTTTTCTTTAAAAAACCTTTACATAACCAAAATTTAAAATATTGTATATGATTGAGAAAGAAAGCCCGTATTAAGTTGAGATTCATTTTTCTTCGACTTATTGCGAAAACTCAGGTCTTTTTGAAATTAGTCGAGCAGTTATAAGTTTCATATCCAAACAAACATTAAAAATGGGACGAATTGATTTCTGAGAAACCTGAAGTTCAGCGACTATCTCTCTTAAATGCAAATGACGATTTGCAGTCATCATTTCCACCACTTTATTGATGTTAACAGTAGTTGTGGATGTTGATGGACCACATATTGAATGCGTTGTACCTTCTTCTTCTTCTTCTTGGCGACTGGAATAGACAACTTTATTTTTTATTCATCATTCTTTCCTTTGTAATTGTCCAATTTCATTATGAATTTTTTAATATGTATGTGATTGACTTAATTTTTTTATAAATGAGAGAGAGGGACATTAGCCCTAATTATTATATATCCTCCATCGTGAGTTAACTAATCAGGAAAATTAATTTGGTAGTTATTTGAAAATATTGGAAAAATGCTTTGCCTGAGCGGGAGCTGAACCTTGGCAACTCCGTCAGACATGTTTCGTTCTAGATGACATAACCCGTCAGTGATATCGTCATACCAGTAGCATATTCAACAATTGCGGCTTCTTGTCCAAAGTTTGTTAATTATTTATATGTCGCACATTAAAGTGGTCTTGTGGGCATTATTTCGAAAAGCACACGTACTGAGAATTAGATTGTACACGAAGTAGTTCTCGTTTACTATCAAAGAAAGTTCCGGAAACTTGCGATTTAAAATGTCCCTCTGGCATAATTGTCTTCCATACTGAAGCGGATTTTGACCGCGATCTGTCATTTAGTTTATTTACAGAGCCTGATTTTGTCAGTTCATCTCAAGTGAGTTTTGCAATTTTTGTAATAGATGAAAATGTCGAACAAAGATCTTTTTTCAAATTGGTTTAGCAGATGAAATTGCATGCGTCTAACCGGTGAACATTTTAGAAAAGTCTTATAGAAAATCGGTTATATCAATAAAAAAAAGCAGCTGAAATGTGGTGGAAGACTTGCCTAGTTCTCGTCGGCCATCAATGTCTTCTGATGATTAAAAATTCTTACTTAAGTCTGAGAGGAAATGTAGCCGAACTTTCGAGTTAATTCATTCCATTTTGTACGATTATTTGGTTGGGAGACGCGTTGCTGCTCAACAAGCTTCCAAAGATCCGAATTTTCTTCAAAAACTTAAGCATATTGAATTCGCTGAGGACTTGCTGGAAAGTGTCAATTTAATATATTTACAAGTTTGACTTGCAAGACAGTTAATTAGCACTGCAATAACGCTTTAACTAACTGTTAACTGTTTTTTTTACTATTGTGGTATTGTCTACTCCGAATCCATTGCCGCAAAGTCAGAAAATAAATGAACAATATTCTCTTGTCATCATGTTGAAGTAAGCTAATTTGTGGGAAGAAGTTAAATTTGTGAAAATAAACCTTATTGATTTTGCAACATATTTTATATTTTTTGTTTCAGCAAAATAATATTGGGTTGGGGTTTTTGTAAGTCAATTCTTCTGATTAGTACAGTTTCACATATCTTTTACCACTTTTGCCACTGAAAAACACTTTATATTTCAACTTACTTCCTGCTGACAATGAGAATTTTGTACCAAATATCTGGTTAATATCAAGTCAAAGTGAAGGAATTCCAGAATGCCCGCCAGAAAACCCGACCAACGACAATAAATTCATGTAGATCATTTTGTTCAAAATCTCGTGTAGTTACTTACAGTTTATACAAGTCTTTTAGGGATCTTAAGCCACACCCAGGGATGAATTTCAGGCGTTGCAGTCTTCTGCACTTTTTTTCTCTGCTTTCTAAGAGAGGGAGAGTTCCATAGGCCTGGTACCTCCAGAGAAGTTTTTGTCGCCATATTCTGCTCCAATCGCCGATTTCATCTGTCCTCTATCAGCGCACCACGACCCAGATAACGCGGTTTCTATACGTTTATGCACTGACCACACCGATGTCGGTCATGGTTCATATGTAGCCGATATTTGATGAAGTATGAAGGCGGTCCCAAAACTAGCTAATCTAACAAAGAAGGCACAAAAAGTTGGGAAAATTTTTCTTTATTTTTCAACATAATCTTCTTTTAGCTTGATACATTTTTTCCAGAAATATTTAACAGCTTCCAGACCTTGTTTATAGTAACTGTTAAGCTCTTTAAAATAGCCATCAACCGCAGTCTCCAACTCTTTATTGTTGACAATTCTGTTACCACCGAGCCACTTTTTTTCAAGTTTGGAAATAGAAAATAGTCTGAGAGAGCTTAATCTGATGAATAAGGTGTGAACTTTAGCATTGTCTCTAAATGCGATCTTTTTTCCATAATTTCGGCAACTAAGCACGGCAATAAATTAGCATAATATTCGCCGTTGATGGTTTTCCTTTTCGAAGATAATCAATAAAAATAATCTCATGCGCATTCTAAAAAGCAGACGCCATGACCTTGTCTGCAGATGCCGTCTTCGCCATCTTTGGACACGATTCCCCATTCTAGTCCATTGCTTTGACTGTTTCTTTGTCTCAGGTGTGAAGTGGTGGCCTAAACTCTTCTACCCAATATTTTACAGTCGTGAACGAAGGAGAAGACTCTCCTACTTCCTTCAAATGGAAATACTGAATTACATCACGGCGACCAATTTTTTCGATGTTTACAGGTCCACCCAGCGTCTCATAGGAATGGGACTTGTATGCAATAGTCAATGTCTGCAGACTCATTCTTCATTTTTAATCAGTTTAAACCCAATAATAAGGGCCTTTTAATGTGGTTTTGAGTCGGAGTTCAACAGATTTGCACAGAGTTGGAATTGAAATTACATTGATTGAAATCAACAGAAAATAACGTCGCATCCCTTTTCCATATTTATATGTACATTTGCATGTTATTTCAACATTAAGTTAATTAATTAGTTCTTCCTTTTTTACTTTAAAAGACGTAAGGAGCGAAACTTTCAATTTGATTTATTCATTCGTTCGGGCCGATATAGAAAATTTTAAAATTGTTGAATTTTCAAAAATCAAAATTGGAATGGTAGTAAAGTGAAAATGCCAACGATGTATAGTTAGTTTTTAATTTTCCAACGGATGAAACATTTTTAGTAATACTAATATCATTTTATAAAACTTTATAAAAAACCGACTGAAATTTCCGTACCCGCTATTAGTAATAATGAGATATTTTCGAGTTTGAGTCAAAACTAAATAATTAAAAACTCGAATAATTTTCTTTTGTAAAATCCTCTTTTCGGGTAGCATAAAGTAAACTTTTATTATGTATTGGGTCAAAAAGGTGTCAGGAATTGATCCGTAAATAAACAAAGGACATGTAATTTATTCGAATTTATGGTATAGACTTTGAAATAACGACCCTTACTGAAATAACGACTGATTCAATCACCAAAATATTTCTTCGGACGAATTTCTTTTGTGGCGCCAAATGGTAATTACAGTTGTCGAAAGAGATAAAAGTAAGCCGGAGCCATATCAGTAATAAATATTCGATGATATATGTCAAGTTTTTGGCCAGAAATTTGTTCACAATAATAGCCTTGTGAAGAAGCGCATTATCGTGGTGCAAAATCCATGAGCTTTCAGTCCACATATTTGGTCTTTTTTCGAAGCATTTGCTCTCTTTAACGCCGTAAAATGTCCAAATATATTCTTTATTTGCCGTCTGACCTTCTGGCAAGAATTTTTATAATCAAAAGAAAACAGTTAACATTAGTCTGATTTTTTCGAGGTGTTTGAGGTGCTTTGTTCGATTCAGCTCTGCTAAGCTTGTTGACTGGTTTGCATGTCAAACTAGTAAATCCATGTCTCACCACCAGTTGCAATCTATGTTATGATTGTGGATTCGAAAAGAACTCGTTCTTGCGTGTCATCAACAACTTTAGCGCGATTAAATTTTGGAAGAAAATTCAAGTCTTTTGGAACTAGCCGAGCAACAATTGTTTCATACCCAAACTTACATCCTTCACTTTATCGATATTAACTTCAGTTAGAGATATTGATGGCCGAGTAGAGCGATCCACATCCAGGCTGTAGCACTCATATGTAATATTGTAAGCCTTTTGTAACGATACTAAATTTGCAATACGAAATTTGAGGCAATTACTTTGTTCAATATTTTCATCAGCTGTAAAAATTACAAAACCCACATGAGATGAAATGATGAATTCGAACACTGTAAGTAAACAGAATGACAGGTCGAGCTCAAATATTTGTCAGTAAAGATGACAGTTGTGTTTAGTTAGCCACAATCCTAATCCTTTTAAGCGGATTTTTGGATGATGAATTACCTGTATTTTTCTGACGGAGTATTTATTAACTGCACGTCCAAAATATGCTGAATTTTACAAATTATTTCAAGAGGTTTGGTATTGCAGACGTGACTTTTCTGACAAAAAAAAAAAAAAAAAAAAAAAATAAAAAATAAATAAATAAACACGATTTCACTATCAATATTTTGATGAAATCCTTTGAAGTTGCAAAAATCAAATTTGGCTAATTTCGATACTACTGCTTGAAAGATATGAATGCAAGAACATATGGATTGAACCGATTATTTGTGTAGGAGGTACCAAGAGGGGCTTGGTTACATGGTCGATTTTTCTCTCATTTTGCCAGATAATATAAAGCAATAGAATTTTTTTTATTTTTTTGTATTTATTTATTTATTGAATCTTCAAAATTTTTGAACTAACAATAAGTTATCAAATTTTAAATCTAAATAAAATTAAATAAGCCCGATCAACATCAGACTTAAACTTAGGTTTAATATTTATTATTTAATTATTATTTAATTACCTCAACAACCATAATAAGTAGTTATATTACAATTATAATTATAAAAAATATAAAATATAAAAATATTACTTGTAGGCCTGTGGATTATTTGTTTTAAAATTATAAAATGTTACTTGTGGACCTGTTGATTAAAGCAACAGTATCCCTCTTTTTTAAACGAATGTGGCCAGGATGATTTAAAATATTGCGTGCAAGAGGATTCGGGTGTGACTCAAGTTTTGTTAGATATTTGCCTGCGTGTTTACTGATTTCCGAGGTCACAAGAGGCATATTTAAGTCACGATGTATATTTGCGTTTTTAATGTACCACGGAGCCGATGTAACCATTCTCAAAATTTTGTTCTGTAGCCGTTGAATTTTTTCTACGTTCGAATCTGAGGCAGTGCCCCATAGCTGCATTCCATAGCACCAAATTGGCTTTAAAAGCGACTTGTAAATTAGGAGTTTACAATCTAAGCTGAGGGTTGAGTTTCTGCCGATCAACCAGTGTGTCTGGATTAACCTTAGTTTCATTTGTTTCAGTTTTGCGTCAATATGAGATTTCCATGTCGGCCGACGATCAAGGTGAATACCAAGATATTTCACATGTGAGAGCTGTGGAACTATTTGATGATTAATTTGAACTGTAGGGCACGTTTCCTTTCGCAATGTGAAAGTTACTTGAACACACTTTTTTTCATTAACTCTTATTCTCCACAATTTCAGCCATTGTTCCAAATGAACAATATATTCTTGAAGATACTGCGATGCATCGTTAGGGCTGTTATGAGTACTTAAACAAGCGGTATCATCGACCAACGTAGAAGTGTGAATATTACTGCTAATAGGCATATCTGCAGTATATATTAAATATAAAACTGGGCCCAGTATACTCCCCTGTGGCACACCGGAAGCAATAGTTTCAGGCTCACTCGTAAAGTCCCGTTCCTTAACAACAAACTTTCGAGCAGTTACATAGCTTTCCAACAAGCATTGAATGTTCACAGGTAAACATGCCTTCAACTTTAGCACCAGACCTTGATGCCATACTTTGTCAAAGGCCTGAGAGACATCGATAAACAAGGCGGAACAATACTTTTTCTGCACAAATGCGCTTCTTATGACTTGAACTAATCTATGCGTTTGTTCAATCGTACTATGCTGCTTTCTAAAACCAAACTGATGATTTGGGAGACATCCACGTTCCGCTAGTAATGGTGACACTTTAGCCAAAAGCAATTTTTCAAAAAGCTTTGACATTGTTGGCAATAGGCTAATAGGCCTATATGACTCAACTTTTGTGTGGTCTTTGCCCGGTTTTGGTATCATTTTGACCACAGCAATCTTCCAGCCTCTTGGGTAATGCTGCAGCCGCAATATGGCATTAAAAATAAAAAGCATGATTCTAAGTGCAATGATGGGCAACTCCATAATCATTACTTATTCCGTCAAAACCTGGGGCTTTCTTTGCGTTGAGGTCAGCAGTGAACTTCTTTAATTTTTGCAACTCAAAACTTAATTGCAGAGGTGGCAAAGCCACTACATTCGGTAAATCGACATTATCAGTACACGGGTTAGGGGTGAATACGGCTTCCAAATGCTGTGCAAACAAGTTGCCTTTTTCAGAGTCACTTCTTGCCCATTCCCCAGTTGCAGATTTTTCAGATGCGAGCAATTCTCTAAGACGTTTTGTGCAATCTTTCAACTTATTTTTTAGCTGGGGAGATCTATACTGTTGCCACTCTCTTCTGGCTCTTCTTTTTTCACAAACAAGACGTTCGATACCAGCAGAATAAACCTTAATAAATCTAATCTGCTGATAAGCAATAGAATGAACAAAAATTTAGATTGCTTCGCATTAACGGAAATCGGAAAAAAGATTCCATAAGTGTCGTGACACGCGTGGTCGATTGTCATTCTTGGAGATTAACTTAGAAAACTTTCAACGTGTATGAATCTAAGAATATGGGAGTCAAATTAGGTAATTTGTGTGGTAGATTTAAAAAAAGGCATGGTTACCTTATCGATTTTGTCATATTTCATAATACCAAATATTATTAAGTAATTCAACTGACAAAGAGGTAAATTACTGCACGCTGCGCATTGGAAATTACATGGGAACCAGCCAATTTCGATTTGTCTGAGAGGCTAATTTGTATGGCAGTGTCCTCCATTCTGATTCTCTGAACTTAGTGCAGTAAACACATGGTGCATGCCAAATTTATATAAATAATGTGCCACTGCTTGGAAGATTTGAATCTGAATGGTTAGCAGATAAGTTTTTTCATATTCTGCACACTATTTTAAATCAATACAATAGCCAAAAATTTAAGTCGCTGTAGTCTACGAATGAGAGTTTTACCGAAGAAAATTAGAAATACAGAAGTCCAGTCTGCATAGGAGACAGCAGAAAGGGAGGGTTAACATGATTCATTTACAATCCCCGCCTATGATCCAGCAAAACATTAAGTTGTGCCAAGTTGTAAGAAGTCTCATACAGATTTGCGATAGTTGTTGTGTCTACAAGCCAGCCAGTCAAAATCGGTTAACCCAAATTTGAATAAGAAGTCAGTTTACCCTATCGCTGCTCGATAAGAAATTCCTAAATACTGAGTGAGAAATCTACTGCACAATTTTCGCCATTGCCATCAAGCAGAAACTTGTACAAAAATCTAGGAAGCACAAATTTTATATCTCAATGACAAAAATAAAGACTTTTGACTAATATTACTTTTCGAGTGTACACTTTACTCTCCAACAAACTTCGGAACGCGACAATCTAGGGAGCTGGCAACACCAAGAACGGCAAATAATAAATTTCTGAATGATTTTTATACTTTCGTATCGATAAACGTGCAAATGAATTATAATCACAAAATGTATGTACGGTTAAATCGGCCAACATGAACGTGACTGTATTTAACGAGTTTAAAGGAGCCCAGAAACATAACCATCCCAGCCACATCGTCGTCGACTCCTGCCCGATGTCATTAATGAAATGTTAGTGTAGAATGAAATTGTTGGAAAATTTATATATTTTTTTTTGGGTTTGATCCTTTTCCTTTTGAAGTTTTTTTTTTCTTTTTATATTCTGCTAAGTCTGAAAGAAATGCCATAAAAATTTATTGAACCGAAAAAATAACGATAATTACATTTTCGACTCTTTCGTTTACTCAAAGATTTCATGAATCGTACAATTTGTTTGAGATTAGGATGAGGAAAGGCAACGGAAACAATCAAAGAAAAATTTAATGTCCTTTGAAAGCCATTTCAAATGTTTATGTAATATTCTAACGAAGTCTTAAAGGTTTAAAGTTTGGGGAATAAAAAGATTAATATTCAAATCTGAAGAATTTTAATATCAAATAGCTGATAAGTAAAGACAAAATTCAAATGTTAACCTCTACCTATGATGGTACAAGAAAATGTAGGTCGGCTATTGTCTAGTTTAAAGTTTTGAAATAGTAAATGTGTGTTGTGCCAGAAATTGTAAGAGTATATAATATGTAAGTAATATTTGTTTTAACCCATATTGTAATATGATTGAAAGTTTTTATTTGTTTGCTTGCTAGTAAATCAGAATGGAAGTATTCCAGTGCGGTCATTAGATGTGTTATTTATGTTCAACATAGTCATTTGATTTACAGAATTGCAATAAAAATTCATGTTTAAAAAAAAATTTGAATATGTTTAGATTTGCTGTTTGGAAGGGTGGTATTTAAGAAAAACGTCTGAGCAATAAAGAAACCTGTGCAGAAATCTAGGTCAGATGAATCGACTTACATGTATAGGGTTATCCATTTAGTGGTTTCAAATCCGCCGGTCTGACAAAGCTACCAGCTTTTAAGTACCTGTCAACTGAAGTGTTGTTTATTTAGTAAACATGGATCGTTTAATAACCGAAGAACGAGAAAAAAATAATTAAAACTTGCTACAAAAGTCATAACTCAATGTGGGCTTTCAATCGAACAACATGTTTTTAGCGATAGAGTCCATCTCTCACTCGGTGGTTGTATCAACAAGCAAAATTGTCGCATATGGGTCTCGCAGAACGTAGAAGTGAGTATGGAAAAGCCATTGCATCCGGAAGAAGTGCCAGTCTGGTGCGTACTATGGTCTGGAGGTGTCATTGGACCGCATTTTTTTGAAAACTACCTCCAAAGGATCCACTACTGCAACCAGTTCAGAGGCGGCCATTTAAACGATATTGTATTTCGAACATATTGGCAAGGTCTAAGCATTATAATGAAATACAAGTTTTATCGAAATCATAGCTTTATGTGTGTTTTATTTAACTTTAAAACGAAAGTGGATAATTCTATGTCCTTATGCGTTGATGAAAAGGTGCGCTTTTTTTAGAAACGTCATGGCAAACCACTAACTTCTTGTAAAGAAATGGAATACGACACACGAAAAGGGCTAATTTTTAACCTATTGATACCGTCTGCTTAAAAATTGCACGGAACCAATCGATTTTTACCGAGTGAGTTGATATTAATGTGTGGTTCTCCTAGGGTATGACATTCTATTTTATCCTAGAACTAAGCTTACTAAATTCCTGATATGAGTTAAATTATATTGAATTTGGTGCAATCGAATTAAAGATATGAATCTTGGAAATTATATGATTTGTACGGGAGCTATAAAAGAGGGTCTAGTTATCCGAACTATTTTTCCAAATAAAATGTTTATAAATCAGCCACTTTTAATAGGAAGTACCAAAAGGGCTGTGACGTGCTTTTTTATTCCCACAACTAAGTTTATCGAATTCATGGCTTGCGCCAGATTTAGTTGAATTCGGAAAAATTGCTTGAAAAATATGACATTAAGAATAAATGGGTAATTTTTATAGACCTGACTGAATTTTGGTTACTTGGTAAATTTTTCTGTAAACAAAGAATTGTAAATCAACGTGTCGAATAAAAATGCGGGCTACTAATAGAAAACCGAAGAGGAAAAATTTAATTTCAAAAAATTGGTTAGTTTGTTTTTGTGGTAGCAGAGGGTGTTGACTATGTTATCCATTTTCATTCCTAGGCATTACTGTAGTAAATAGTTAAAACATATCAAACTTACTGAGTCTAAAAATTTACGATATGTGCCCCCAGTGGGTGCACTTTATTCTTGGGCATTTTCAACCCAGGAATTTATTGTACCGAAATTAACCCATCTTCTTCTTCTTAGGTGGCGACTGGAACAGACATCCTTATCTATTGTACGCCGCTCGTAGAAAATAATTCCAAGCGCTTCGATCTTCTGCGCTTCTTCTCCAATTTGTCACACCAAGTTTCGATAATATTTCAAAAGACCGGTCCTTCCAACGGAGGTTTGGTCGCCCTTTTCTGCGCCGTTCATCGAATTCGTTGCCAAAGACTTTCCGTGCCGGAACATTTGAGTCCATTCCCACAACATGTCCCAGTCGACGCAATCGCTGTACATTAACGCGCTTGGCGACGCCGACGCCTGCATATAGGTCATACAGCTCATTGTTCATAAGACTCCGATACTTTCCGTTAACGATGATGGATCCATATATTTTTCGAAGTATTTTCCTCTCTAAAACTGCCACCACCAGACCAATTTTCGCTGCTTCCTTCTCGATGCTTGAGAAAGCTGTAGTAACATCTCGCAGTTTTCGCCCAACAATGTCTGTGTCATCTGCATATGCGAGTAATATATGGCTTTTATTAAAGATGGTACCAGTCGTGTTAACTGCAGCTTTTCCCATGATCTCCTCATCACCAACAGTATGTTGAAGAGGTCACAAGATAGACTGTCGCCCTGTCTAATTCCTCGTTTGGTGTAAAAAGGATCGCTTAGGTCTTTGCCTATCTTCACTGAAGACTGCGTGTCAGTCAGCGTCAAAGCTTCTCATATAGTTTGCCGTATCGGGCTATCGAAGGCAGCTTTATAATCGACGAAAAGATGATGCGTGTCGATCTGATTTTCCTGGGTCTTCTCCAGAATTTCTGGAGACCAGAATCTGGTCAGTTGTTGATTTACCAGGCCTAAAGCCGCACTCATAGGTCTAATCAGGTTAGTTAGAAACGGCTTTAGTCTTTTACATATCACACTCGACAAGACCTTATATGCAATGGGTAAAAGACTGATACCGCGATAGTTTTACAAACACTTGGATCGCCTTTTGTTAAACACAGGGCACAGTACATTCAAATTCCAATCATCGGGCATGTTTTCCTTGAGCCAAATCGTATTTAGAAGCTGATACAGGCTGTTTATCAGCTCATCGCCACCAATTTTAAACAGCACTGCTAGCTGGCCATCAGCGCCCGCAGCTTTGTTGCCATGCCACCGTCGATAATTGGGGTGATTTCCTCACTCGTGCTGCCATCCGGAACTAAGAGCTCATAAAAATGTTCTCTCCATAGTTGCAGCACATTCTGCGTATCTATGACCAGATTTCCCTCGATATTCTTACAGGAGGGAGCCCTGTTCCATACCCTGTACTTCTTATCTTTTGGTAGAATTTTCGGTCTTCATCTCTATCCCTGCACTTTTCTATATCCTCACTCTCACGCTCTTTCCACAACCGCTTCTTCCGCCTAAAGCGTTGGTGCGCCTCTCTTTTCTTCTCCTTGTATCGTTCCCTAACTGCACGCGTTCCAACTGACTGCAACGTTGCCTGTATGCAGCATCATTTTGCTCAGACACTATGCGACATTCTCCATCGTACCAATGGAGAAGAATGCGCAATATGTTGCCACTGTGCGTCAGGAACATCAGGATCAGGGGCGTTTAGTTGTAGTAGTTGTGAGAGTTTGGTGGAGTAGGCTGTGGCTATCTCAGGGGTATGCAGCCTAGCGATGTCAAGCTTCCCTTGTGTCTGGTTGCGAACATTTTTCGTTCTGCTTAATCTCGTGCGTATCTTATCTGCAACCAGGTGGTGATCCGAGTCAATATTAGCACCATGAATCACACGTCCATGACACTAAAAGCATGCCTTCCGTCTATTACTACATGATCAATTTGATTCTTCGTGTTATGATCAGGAGATAGCCACGTTGCCTTGTGGATGTCTTTACGCGGGAATCTGGTTCCACTTACTACCATACGTGCCGCAAAGGAACCAGGCTGAAACCGATTCCGAAGGTGTTACCTTGTAGTGACTGAATTTTCCGACTGTTGGATCAAAAACATTTTCCTTTCCTACTTTGCCATTAAAATCTCCCGGAACAATTTTAATGTCGTGGCCAGGGCAGTGATCAGTGATGCTTCTTCTAGGAACTCATAAAATGTGTCTTTGGTCTCCTCGTCTTTCTCTTCCGTCGGGCATGTGCACAGATCTGCGTAATAAAAAATAATTCGCTATGATGCGGGTAGTGCCTATACAATCACTTATAGGTTTAAACAGCGAGATAAGTCTCTCAGTCTCTTTCTCATTTCTTCTGTATTTTCATTATTCATTATTTTCTTCGGTATTTTCATGGTAACATTTATTTAAGATGAGCGGCTTATCAGGCCACTGCATACGATCCTAGTATTGGGGGCTGCCAACAACCACTAGGCTAGTGAGTTGAGATTCAGTAACAGAAGTTACCTACTGGCCTAAGACGCATCGGTGTTAGCATGCCAATTACTTTTCTCAACTAGTCGCCTTCTCACTTTAGCTACCATCAAACGAATATCTGATGGCATTACCAGGGAATACTTGCCCGAAGGTCGGAAGTCATGAGCTGCTTGAGAAATTCTGCAGAGGGATCTGGCTACTCCCAAGTGAATAACAATCAGAAAGCCCAAGAGGAATTTTTCCATTCCCTTGGGACGTAGCAAAAAGTACATTGTTAGTCGATCCATTTTCTCAAATAGTGCCATACGTTACAAACTAATATAATGCACAAATATTTGGGTTACTGCCAGTTAGGAGTTGGGGAGATGAAATTAAATTTAAAAAAATAAGTCAATTTGTCTGAATGGTACCTATGCCGACCTACATTCCGTGGCTACGATTAAAATATTAAGCTGTGCCAAGTATCAAGAAGTTTCATAAAGATTTACGATAGCTATCTTGTCCACCAGCCAGCCAGCGAGACAGGTGGACTTCGCTCAACCGACTTAAAAAGTCATGAAACGCATTTGGTAAAAGATATTTGGAAATTTAGACGCTACATTCTGGATGTTAAATTCTTGGCCTTATTAAATTATACGATCATTCCTTTGGGTGAAGGTATGGAGATTAATAGCAATAATTATTATTGATTTTTATTATAAAACTATCAAAATATATCGAAACCAATCACTGATTTCTTTAGATTTAATTTGTTGAAGCAAACAATTTTACCGAAAAGAAGTGGTCAAAGCACCGAATGTATTTTAACCAAATGTGTTTCATGAAAATTATTTTGGTGAAAAGTGGCAATCTTATAAAACATATGTTTTAAGTGATTAATATTTTTATTTGAGCCTTCAAAAGTAAACGATATCAGCTAATTTGTAAACATGGAAAAAATTGCTTACCATTATGTAATTCAATATTTCTAACCAATATTAAAGCCGCTAGAGCTAGATTCTACTCTGCGAGAGTCTGTTCTTTCCTTTAAGACTGTGAAATGTTGGGTATCCGAGTTTAAACGAGGCTGTACGAGCTGCCTAGACTAACACCGTAGTGATCGATCAATTAAAGTGTCCACGTCAGACAAGGTCAACAGTGGCTGAAGATGCGTGAGCTAGTTAAAATTTTCATGTTAAAAAGTACTGTATATCGTATATTGACCGAAGATTGGAAGATGAGAAAGAAATGCGCAAGATGAGTGCCGCGCTTGCTTTCAATAGTTTGGCGATGTTTCACCACAATGAAGCTGAATTTTTGCGTCGATTTATAATCATGGGTAAGGCATGGGTCCATCATTTTACACCTGAGACAGAGGAACAGTCAAAGCAGTGGACTGAAATGGGAGAAACGTGTCTAAAGAAGGAAAAGACGGTTCCATCTGCAAGCAAGGCCATGGCGTCTGTTATTTATGATGTGCATTTATATCAGTTATCATCAGGAAGAAAAACCATCAATGGCGACTATTATGCTAATTTATTACAGCGTTTAGATAATGAAATAATAGAAAAGGCCGCATTTGGCGAACAAGAAAGCGTTGTTTCATCAAGACAGTGCTCCAGTTCACACATCTATTATTGATTTATTACGTACCTACTCGTTCTTTTAGACTATTTTCTACTTTAAAACTTGAAAAAAAAATGGCTGGTTTTGGGACCACCTTCGTACTCCTACTTGCACGTGTTTTATTCAGTTGAACTGAATTGAATTTGTACACGCTAAGTGCACAGTCAACTTAATTTTAAGATGAAAATAAACATCATGGTCGAGCCACATGCATAACTTCGATGGAAGATTGCCCGATTTTTCGAAATGTAACCTTTCCTCTGTAATTTTATAGTAGCAGGCTGGTGCAATCCAGATCTTCGTCCATCGTATTGTTCTATAATACACGACAAAATTTGAGAAAAATCTGGTACCTGGTACATGAATGGTCTATTTAACAGGTACATTGAAATTAAGCAAATATTTAGCTCTTGATAGGGATAGATCCAAAAGTAGTACCCCGCATACAGTTGAGCGAAATTCAATCTGTAACCTACAAATTATTATCGCTGGATTACAGCAGACTTATTTTTATCAATCGTATTGATTTATGTTGCTGGACAAAATTTACGGGTAATCGCCCTTACTGGTATCTCAAATACAAATAACTTAATGTAACCCATTGATATCTTTCATTCAATTGCACTAAATGCAGAATAATATATTGATCGCTGATCTTTTTATATACGGGGTGGCGCATCAATTGTGCTACAATAAGAAATTTAAATATCTTTTTATTTTTCATTATTGTATTTAATTTTTTTTTTGTTATGTAGAAAACTAATTGGTTTATATAATTAATTGGTTTTAAAGATGATAGATCGTGAATGACCTCCACGCTTATGCGACACCTTAATAGAAAATTAATCATTGCGGCCTGAAGACTTGAAGTCTGCATCGCCTCAATTACTACTTTAATGGACTGCTTCAATTCAGTCAAATTTCTTGGTTTCGTTTGGTACACTTCTTGCTTGACATAACCCCATGAAAAAAGTCTGGAAAAAAGTCTCCAATGCTTCCCATATAAATTGACCGATTTTTCCAAATTAAATTTTTCTTTGTAGCTCCTAATTCATAGACTACAGCAAACTAAGTTTTTGTGCATTAATTTTGGTAAAAATTACAAAAAAAAAAAAAATCGACCGACTAACCCTCAAGCTTTTGAACTGAATTGAGTCAATATGCTTTACTTTTATTTTCGCAACTCAGTTCATCAAATTCATATTTTGTGCAAAGCGGAACTACTTGGTATAGGTCACTATAATTGAACGTACCGGATCTTTTCCAAGTTTTAAAATAAGCAAAAATGTAGGTTGCTTCAGTTTACCGGTTAGGAGTTAAAAAGAAAGAATTGGATTTCGAGAATTAGTCAATTTTAATAGAAAGTGTCAGACACACCCTTTGGTAATGCGTTCCATTTTCATTTATGGACCATATTTTATCTATCTGGGGGTCTAGAGTCGTCAACCCCAGGGACAGGCAATTGCTGAATGGTATATAGAGTTCAGGCCTAAAAGTTTTGTCTGGAGGTGAACCAACATACTGGCCCACGGATCTCAATAAATCCTCCGATCTCATAGAATTCGCAGTTATGAAGAGCATAACAAGAGAACACATCATCGTTACTCCTTCCCTCGACCTCTCATCAGACGACTCCCCCACAATTCTCACAGTTTTCAACATTCCCTTGAACCCAGAAATCTCTTACCATTTCCCAAACAGGCATACAGATTGGTTGAGATACAAGATGTGCATAAGCTCCCATCTGTGGCAAAACTTTTCTCTCAAAACACCAGATGGAATTCAGTATGCCATCAGCGTACTCACTACCACAATGACAACTGCCGCAAACTTGGCAACACCGCACAAGGTCTATGCTAAAACAAAAAATGACTCCTCATGTCATATTGAGTCCCTAATCAAAGAGAAAAGGAAAGCGAGAAGACGATGGCAAAAGTACAGATCTCCCTACCTCAAAGCTCGTCTCGACCAGTGCAAGTCAAAACTGAGGTCAACTCTGGATGAAAAAAAAGAAATCTCCGAAGCCCGCTACTTATCTCGTCTAGAAGCCACACAAAAAACTGACTATAGCCTGTACAAGGCCACAAGGCAACTACAGCATCCTATAACACAGGAGTCTCCAATACGGATGAAAGATGGAGGATGGGCAAGGAGTAGTGATGAAAAAGTGAGAGAATTTGCTGATCATCTGGAAAAAGTATTTACTCCTAACTATACAATCTCTCGTGTGAATCCAGCGATCATTAGCCCAATGGTCACGAATCCAATGAAAATAAGTCTCTTAAATAAAAATGTTCTCTCGTTGAAAATGAATAAATGTCCTGGACACGATAAAATAACAGCGAAAATGATTTCAGAACTCCCCCACAATATCCTCAAAGTAGTTTTATTTGTATTCAATGTTATACTTCGAATTTGATATTTTCCTCGATCATGGAAGCTGTCTGAAATAATGATGATCCCAAAACCTGGAAAGGAACTGTCACAATTTACATCCTATCGATCCATAAGTTTACTCTCTATTTTATCTAAACTGTTTGAAAAGATCTTTCTCCAAATTTTGTACCCCCATATTGAAGCAAACCATGTAATACCCATGCACCGGTTTGGGTTTCGCAAGGGTCATGGAACGATAGAACAAATACACCGTATAGTAACCTAGATCAGAAAAACATTCGAAGATCGGAAATATTGCTCAGCTCTCTTTGTTGACATCTCCCAAGCCTTTGATAAAGTGTGGCCTGAAGGCCTTATTCACAAAATAGTCTCTTTTCTACCGACAAATACCCACAAGCTCCTGGAGAGCTATCTAAAGGATCGGTCTTTTGTAGCAAAATCGAAGAATTCTGTTTCAACTCAAAGAAAAGTTTCAGCAGGAGTTCCGCAGGGCAGTATACTAGGCCCTATACCATATACCATCTACACTTTGACATGCCTGTTCATTCCCTAATTCAAACCTCAACTTTCGCTGATGACACTGCATTCATGAGCACTAGCACTTGCCTATTAATGGCTTCTAGACAACTGCAGTCTCATATACACACATTAGAATCTTGGCTCGAAAAGTGGAGGATAAAAGTAAATGCCACTAAGAGTGTACAGGTTACATTCTCTCTTAGACAGAACAATTGCCCAGCCCTCACTATTCACGGTAGTACCATACCCTTTCATAACCATGTCAAATATTTGGGTATTCACCTTGATCGACGTCTCACCTGGAAAAATCACATTGACTCAAAAATCATACAATTGAAATTAAAAATGGCTCAACTCCACTGGCTTATTGGCTCCCAGTCTACTCTCAGTTTGGAAAATAAAATCACCATCTACAAAACCATATTAAAGCCAATATGGACATACGGCATCCAGTTGTGGGGAACGGTATCGGCTTCTAACATAAATAAGCTACAGAGAAGACAATCAAGAATACTGCGCCAAATTTGTGGTGTCCCATGGTATATTAGGAATGATAACATGCACAAGGATTTAAACAGTCCTTATATTTCCGAGGAAATAAGAAAATTAAGCAGGTCACATATATTGAAGTTGTCCTCCCACTCAAACCCACTAGCTCAAAACCTTCAACATTTTCCCGGTCATAAGAAGAAAGGACACGCTAGACTTGGTCCGGTGATAAAAAGTTCGGCTCACCAAAAATAAGATCCGGCAATGGCAGGATACTTTGGTTTGAGATAGGATTAAGATTTGGATACTTATTGTAAATTTCAAAAGAAAGATTTAATAAAGAAAATGAATGGGAAAAAAACACTTTAAGATACTTTAAGATACAGATACTTTAAGGATTCGAACCTAAGAGTATATAGGTTGAATGGATTATATTTGTGGAAGGTGCCAAAAGGCTTATGATTAATATTTCTTTAGTTGTCCCAAGTAATATAAAGCAATGTTACGGTCAAAAATTTAGGTTGGTGTGCTCTATGATTTAAACGTTATGTTCAATTTGTGAGCAAGGTAGCAGAAGGGATGGAATGACATAGCCAATTTACAACAATTGACTACGATCTAACAAAATATTAGGCTGTGGCAAGTTTTAAGAAGTTTTAAAAGGGTTTACTTTAGGTATTGTATTTTTTTATTATCCTGTAGCATCTGCACACCATTTATAAATAAAATACGAATGCATCGGGTTCGAAACTTATCGAAGAAATTTTAAATTTTCTACATCCGCTTGGATGTCAGACATTCAAAGAAACGAAAATGTTACTGTAAACAATTGGTCACTTGTTAGTTTTCTTAAGTGCACTGATACCTTGAATATAATAAAACGTTCTCAAATCCTAATCACGTATGGGTGTAGGTTTCAAGTGTATGTTTCAAAAGATTTCCGATACAATTGTTGTCAAAAGCTCATCTACATATTACAGATTGCAAACATGTTTGTATAGATATTAATAACAAGATTTTAGATTGTACATCTTTAAACTCTAACAGCTTCGAAACTTTGTTCTTGCTTTCTTATTGTATTTGCAACTTTTTAAATGAAACAAAAATCATTAAACAAATTTTTCTTTGGAAGTGAAAGGTAAATTGCATCAAAACGTGTGGATTCAAAGTGGCAATAAGTCCATGTTCCGCAAAGTCATCAACAACCATCTGTAGATATCGTCATAAAAAAAGGTTGTTGTTTCTTATCTTTGATTAATTCCATAAATAAATGCCATTTTTAACCATCCTAATGTCTGGGCACATCAATTTGAAACATAATAACCTTAAACAAATGTCCGTCCTTTAATGGTCCAAATGGTTTCGATTAAACAAAGCGCATAGAGTGTAGACACATTGTGCCATTTGTTTGATAAATTGCACCAAAATATATTACAATTGATATTATTTAAACATATGTTTTAAATTATGTCTAACTAAATTATGTCCACAAAGTTCTTTCGCCCTCCTTAGAGTTTTTCCTGGCGGTTTCTGAAGATTCCCTTTGATAAGTATACCGAAACAGAAAGGCGCCTCTTGTGCGTTAATTGTATGAAACATAAAAGGTTTTGCCATAATCATCCCAAAAATTCGCTATGGTTTGCTTCTACTGTGTAATGGAGACAAACCCGGAAGCAAAGAAAAGGAAATTGAAAAATCGACACGGTTAAAATCACGTTTTAAGAAAACGCACATCAAAATGCAGTCTACCTACCCTCTATTCGAACGGCAGTTCTTGTGAATTCGTATGTACAAAAGGTTAGCTAAGCGACCACTGTTGTTAAACAGTTATAGACTATAGGGGTCAAAAGTCTACGGGTGTTTGTGCGCACAGTTAGTTGTTGATGTTATCCTTAATTATCGCATTTCATCTACTGTGCACGCTTTTCATTGCGGCCACTCCAAATGCTCTCAAAACTATATTTTACAAAAGCAAATTCGGTCTGCTCGGCTTTGGAAAACATATGCCTACCTTGTTTGTTATGCACCCACATCGAAACTGTCGATGCAATCATCTACTCAGTGAATGCTTTGAATCTGAAATTGTGTGCCCCAATATGTTGCTTATACTCACAGTCTTTATATTTCTTTGGTTTCTTTGAAATATTAAATATATAATTGAATTATTATGTGCGAAATCGAAATGTACTCGTATATACCTACAACGTACTTGTTGATTTTCTAGTAAATCGCCGAACTGCAATCAATTATAGTAGCGTACTATGTCGGATATCGGAAGATGATACGATTACTACTGTACTTAAGCATTAACATTTCGAATACTGAATTCAAAAAGCAGAAATTCCATGTTCGCATAGGCTGCAGGACATTTACAAATTAGTTTATGATTGAATTTTCCATTCAGTATGCACCCCAGATTTGGAATGCCAGACCACTTGGAAGGTCGATCTGGCAAGGCCGTCAGCTGTTAAATACCTGTCATCTGAAGTGTTACTTATTTAGTGAAAAGTTTGCCATCCGAACCAACAACCGAAGAACGCGCAAAAATAGTTAAAATTTACTATAAAAGTGGTGATTCAAACGTGGGCGCTTTTCGTGCATTACTAGTGATTATGGTTCGTCATAATCAACCAACTGTGCAAGAAATTGTCAATGTGAAGAAATTTAAAGAGAGAAATATTTGCGAAGTCAATTTGCCACAAAGATCATTCAATTTGACACCGTTAGACTTTTTTTGTAGGGCTACGTCGAAGACTGTGTTTACGCGGATAATCTCCAAACTTTGGAGCATTTAAACACCAAAATTCGTCAAGTTATCTTCGTGATACCGCCCGAAATATGCAAAAAAGTGGTCGAGAATTACCTCAAAAGGGTCAACGGCTGTAACCAATCCAGAGGCGGCCATTTAAATGGCATTGTATTTCGTAGATAATGGCAAGATCAAAAAATTATAATGAAATAAAAGTTTCATCGAAATCAGAGCTTTATGTGTGTTATATTTATCTATCTTGAAAGCGAATAATGGATAACCTTTTATGAAGTCCAGCTATTGTTTAGATAGACTACACTTTAAGCGAGTGTAATAAAAAATTGAAAACCAATATTTTGGACATTCGGTGGGCATCACTGTAGCGGATTTTTTTGAATATATCAAAACTAGTGCCAATCTTCAAAATTATGGTCAAATTTCGAAAATTGAGGGCTACTTATAATGCAAGTTAAGTAATTTGATAATTTGTATACCCATAACCAAATAGCTGTAGGTGAACTAAAATTGTCATTCCGTTGGCAACAATAATAAATACTCACTTGAGAACACATAAAGATAATATATTTTTAGATTTAGATTTTGCAGAGCTATCAATTTCGAAATTGATATCATGCCAGCTTCTAGTTTCAAATATAGGGAAACTAAAATCCTCCCTAATTCAAGTCCAAATCTTCATAATCATTTGTCGAATGGAATGATGTTTCATTTAAATTGTTTAAGATTTTTTAGATAAAATTAATGTTACTGAATTTTCTACTGAAAATTTAAATAGAAAATTGAAAAAGTCTGTTAAATTACAGAATAGTTCTAAAGAAAAACTGAAATTTCAGTCAGATTAACCGTCTTATCTTCTTATTCAGTTAAATGGCAATTAGAATAGACATTAGAATAGCATTAGAATATACGCCGTATATAGAAAATAATTTAAAGAGCTTCGGTCCTCTGCGTTTCTTTCGCAAGTTGTCACACCAAGTTTTAACAGCGTTTCTAAAGCTAGGTCCTTCAAACAGAGCCTTGGTCGCCCACTTCTTTCCGAAAAGTTTTTCACATATCATGGTTTGATGGCTTGAACACCAATAGAATTGGTAAAGGATTCTGTACTATACAGCAAAACAGGTAAAACTAATGTTAGTTGAATTTTTGTTTGTCGACAGAGGGTTGTCATTAAGTCGCTTGCAGTAGATGCATTCGTTAGTTATAGTTGTCAGCGTTCCAAACGAGTAGACTCTTTGTTTGCTGAAAGAAATAACTTTGTTTTGTCCAACATTATCGTCCGACATACTTTTGTTTGCATTTCACAGTTTCCTTCAAATTAGATCCATATCATCAGCATGTAGCTTTTGTTATTGAGTCCTGTTAACTGCAGCTTTCCTGATAATCATCTCCAACAGTATGTTGAAGAGGTCGAGCAATACGCTGTTGATCTGTAAATATTCCTCCGTTGCAAATGGCTCACAAAGTATTACCAAAATGTACTGAAGACTTTGTGTCAGTCAATGTCATCCTACAAAGAAGTATAACTAAACCAAAACCAAAGTCGGCAACAGCCTTATTGAATTTTTGCGATATTGGACTGTTGGAGGCAGCTTTATAGTCGACGAAAAGATGACATGTGACGATCTTTTTTTCTTTGATCATTTGTAGAATTTGAGTAAATATCTGACCAGTTGCTGATTTACCAGCTTTAAAACCGTACTGATAAGATTTAAATAGGTTAGCTGGACACTCGACAGAACTATGTAAACCGTGGGTAAAAAACTGATTGATACTGCATTAGTTGGTATACCTATATATACCTATACTAGGATCGCTTTTTGACCGCAATTAATTTCAAATTTTCGGGAATGTATTTGTTAAACTGAGGAATGTTCATCGCCACCGGCTTTAAACAGCTTTGCCACTACCACCCGCTGATTTGTTGTTTTTGAGCCATTATACTACTATTCTGATCTCGTTTTGGCTCGGTGCCTTCAACACGGTTCCATAACTCCATCCAAAGTTATTTTGCATTGGTGCGAAAATGTGCTGGCATCCGCTGTGCGTTAAACCGCCAAATTCTTATCACAGATACTCCAACTTAACGAACAATAAACAACGCAGAATTGTAGCTCACTGAATGAACATTTCTGCTTAGAAATTATGAAAGAACCATAGATTTTTGCTAAATGGTCAAATTTGTATATGTATGTACATATATATGGTACGCTAAGGGGCGTGGTGATGCCGTAATTTGTATGGGAAGTACTGGAAATTGGGTGGTGGTCGTTCGTTTTTCAAATTTTCCCACAAATTATAACGCAATTTGTATGGAAGATACCAGAAGGTGTGAGGCAAAGGACTGTATTTTTACATTCAGAACTTAGTTCACCAAGCATAGTGTTTGTATGTGTGTGCCAAATTTGACAGAAAATAGTAGTACTGCTCAAAAATTATGCACCTAAGAACATGTAAGAATCAGCCATTTATTTAAGAGATATCAAAAGTGGCAGGTTTATGTTGACAATTTTTCCCATATTTTCCTATCAATGAGCAGATAATTATTTGAATGCAGACAACTAATTAGAAACTGCAGAGGAAAGATTGAATTACTAAAAATCAGTCAATTTGTATGAAATGCACCAGAAGAGATGTGAAAATATAATCTGTTGCCGTTTATCAAATGGACGACGTGCTTTAAAATTGACTAAGATTAGATGGCTTAAATAAAAGATACGAATCTAAGAACGTATGGATTAAATCAGTTATTTGTACGATGGCTACCAGAAGAGACATAACTAACCGATCGATTTTTTTAAGGAAATAAATTGAAGTATACGAGGAAAATAGGTCGATTTCTGTAGGAGGTGCTGGAATATTTGTGGGGACAAAGGCCCGACTGCGAAATGGCAAAATGAAAGTCTGTCATGAAGATTTACGTCTGTCGACCAAAAGTCCTGAAACAGATTTATTCAAAACATACGAGGCGTGTTCAGAAAATAAGTTGAATTTTCAAATTTCGCGGGCTACTTACATTCGACTATCGATTATTACTTTTTTTATGTTGGTACACTCGTTTCGAAGATATGTTGACAGTTTTATCCACATAGCAGTGTTTAGTTTGTTTGTGAGAGGCATAAATAAGGCAAGTGTTTTGGGCGTTCGGCGATTTTCTGCTGTCGAAAAAATGGATCAGAGAAGTTGCATCAAATTTTGTGTAAAAAATGGAATTAAACGCACAAAAACCCTTGAAATGTTGACAGTGGCATACGGTGAGAGTACTCTGAGTCAAAAAAATGTTTACAAGTGGTACAAGATTTTCACAGAAGGTGAAGAAGATATGAATGACGACGCTCGCTCTGGAGAAATATTGAGAAAGTGAGGAAAATTGTTATGGAGAATCGTCGAATCATATTTAGAGAAGTTGCTGAGGATGTCGGTATATCGTTTGGCTCATGCCATGCAATCTTTTTGGAAATTTTGGGCATGGAGTGTGTGGTAGCGAAGTTCACTCCAAAAATGCTGAATTTTGATCAAAAACAACGTCGCATGAGCATCGCTCAGGAACTGTTGAATGACGTCAACGATGATTTAGATTTGCTTAAAAGGATCATAACCCGTGACGAATCATGGATATATGGTTATGACATCGAAACCAAAGCCCAATCGTCCCAATGAAAGAGTCCAGGAGACCCGAAAAAGCACGTCAAGTTCGAATAAATGTCGAGGTTTTGCTCATTGTTTTCTTCGATTATCGAGCTCGTACGCTACGTAAGGAGTATTACTTTGAGGTTATGCGCCGTTTGCGTGAAGCAATACGATTGAAGAGACCCATGAAAGGACAGAGTTTTGCGATGATTGAGGATATAAAAATCGAATCGCTGAGAGAACTCAAGGACATACCAAAAAGTGCATATCAGAACTGCTTCGAGGATTGGAAAAAACGCCGGCACAAGTGTATTATGTCTGAGAGGGACTACTTTGAAGGAGATAAAATAAAAATCTATATATATAAAAATCAATTGCTGTGCGTTAGTCTCGCTAAAGCTCGAGAACGGTTGGACCGATTTGGCTCATTTTGGTCTTAAATTATTGGTAGAGTATTCCGGAAGGTTTAAAAGGTTTTATTTGAAGTGATAGATGGCGTTATAGATGAGATTTTTGCAATCAATTTTTTTTACCACATTAACATTTTGAAGGCAAAACAACGTTTGCCGGGTCAGCTAGTTGATGAATAAATTAATATTTTTTGAGAAAAATTAAAATTCATATTATTTTTTGAACACACCTCGTACGTGGTGCTTTAAGCCCTTCCTTCTGGGTCTTCGATTTTTGCTGTGTCGGTATGTATACCTTGGTTCCTCCGGGTAAATGTAAAGAAAGATATAGAAACCAATCTAAGAAATAGGACATTATTTCGAAACTGGTTGCGACAGATAGTTTAATATTATTATTATTTTGATTATTTTCAGGAAGTTTGTATTTTAATTTCTTCAACACAAAGACCTTTTTAAAATATTTCCGTAATATTTCACTATTTATAGCTAACCAGTGCGCATCTCCCATTTAAGAACTTTTAAAAACCAAAACATGACTCGGGTAAAAAAATCGGGTTGAAGCTTTTGAATACTCTAATTGCGACTCACTCAATATATACAGAATGCGGGTGATCTCTTCATGATTTATCTATCGAGTAACGACAATTCATTTAACGAAGTGCGTACAGAGATCTGTTTGGGAGTGCTGGTAGCACCCACCGGTTTTATGCAGTCATTGCTTGGATTTGATTTATCACTCCTTGTTTTTATCGGATAATGGTTATCATTAAAACACCATCTTGATTAAAGATAGATGAAATATTCCATAGCCAAATCAACTCATCTACATTCATAGTGATAAATCTAATAGTTTGCGCCGTCAGCTTTACTGCTAACGCTGATATGCAATCGGTTAATTCAAAGACAGTGATTTGAAGGTTCCTAAAATACGAGCCAAAAAAATCCTTGTTCACGTTGAGGTTATATAAAGTCTGAAGTTGATGTGGCTTGCCGAAATCTATACTCTCTCGCCACTCATAAAACTCGGATGCGCCATTGAAAATTGAGGAATAAAAAACATAAAACAAATTCACTTGCATCTCAGGAATGAGATATGGGAGAGCTTCTCATATTCATTGATCTTACACACATTCTATTCTTAACGACGATTCCGAACGTCACAGTTTGAGAAGCACTCTTAGCTTTATCGATTACTCGAATACTCGATGCGTTCCTTCGAAGGACACATCGAAGTGACCGTCGCTCAAATAATGCTAGGGGGATGTATAGGAGACTGAACCCGCGATCATACGAAAATTAGAAGCGGTCAGTACAGACCATGTTAAATACGGTTAGGCCAACATTTAAAAACTTGCTTTACAAAATAAATATAAATTTAATAAATATAAAGAAAAGTTCTTTCTATAATGATAAAATAACAGGACAAATTTCAACTTCTTTATTTTCTTAACTCTTCTAAATATTTCTATATTCATTACATATGATTTACTTGTGCATGGGTTAGACTTTATTGAATATGGGTCATACCTATCCACATGCTGATATAGTTCCCGAATACGTCAACAATTGACCTGTCAATCTTAGTTATATTGCTTTTACGAGCCACAATTTTTGTTTCAAGCGGACTTCCCCACAGTATAATCTATAGGTAGATCGGCTTAAATATTGGTTGGACCTTTCAAAAGTAAATATTGAATTACTTAACGGTGGCCAATTCTTTCAAGTTTGCAAATTCACTGAGATCGTTTATAATAAAAATAAAAATAATAAACGCCTTGAAACTTAAAACATATGTTTTATAAGGTTGCCATTTTGCACCAAAATACTTTTTTTTTAACTATTGGCACCATCTATGTGTCAGGTCGGCTAGTTTTGGCACCCCCCTCGTATGTACCAGGATTTGTTTGAGTCGTGGTATTGGATCCAAAGTTGATACAGCCAAATGCCTTGTCCGAGCCATATCGTTTCACTTTTACAAAACATAGTCTTCGTCTAATTTATTCATGTTTATGAAGAAGACTGGTAGATTGTTCGTGATAGATTTTAGGTTTTCCTGGCGGTTCTGCTTCGGATTCAGTTTTGCTCTGCCTGGGTCGACTATCTTATGGCACCTGTATAATCTGTCTGATTTGTCGCCAGCTTTGTGGCTTAATAAAACTCAACACTTGAACTTGGCCAGCGAGACAGCTGTATTTTCTTTTTTGTCGATTGTACTAGAATCACGTTACCAACTTAGAGTCTTGGTCATAAAAGTTTATTGAATGTTTGAAAGACGTTTTTACTACATAAATTTGGTTTATAAAACTTTAACAAATGTTTACAAATACGACCCTTAAAATTTAATAGTATTTTTCACACTATGTATTTGAAAACAAAATTTTTAAATCTAACGAACGTCTCTTCTTCGTATCAGTTAGATTTAAGATCTGTATTCTTAAATGTGGAAATGCTAGCACGTGCCCTTTATTCCGCGTGTTTCATTTTGCTTTTTTTTAAATAAAGCACATATGTAATGTTAGTGTACACTGTCATTTATTTTCAAATGCCAGGTTAATTTTTTTTATCATGTTGCATAGTTCGGATATTAACAATTTAATTGTGATGATGGCTTTTTCTATTGTTTCCGCAGCCTTTTTTTTATCGTCAATGGTGCAGGCCGTAAGAATAATTCCTACCTCTAATTACATCACAGGTTCATTTTTTTGTTGTAGCCAATGCCAGCCACTATGTTTATCCCCTTTTGTTTTGTTCTAGTAGTTTTCGATTGAGTTATTTGTACTAATTGATGATAGTCTTTCTGTTCTATTTCTTTTCGTTGTGTCCGAAAAAATTACCCCTTAGCTGTCGACAACGTTGCCAGCAAAGGGAAAATACAAAACTTGATTCGTAAGTAAAACTAACATTTTTTCCTTTTATTAAACAATTTTATCGCTCCATAACTTGTTATTAAATGCTTACGATGGAACCATATTGGTTCCTTTTTTTCTTACGTTATAAATACCTTGAATATCCTCAAGGATACGCTGTAAAATAAATTCGTACCTGGAATTTTGTGATTATAATTTTATCCTTTTGTTCCTTGCAATGCTCCCATTTTTGTCGCTTCTATTGTTGTATCCTCTGAAATTACAAATTTGCAATAGTTTCTCTTTCCAGCAAGGCTACAAAATAAGAGGAGCAAACGGAAACAAATTTTTTTGTAGCTCCAATTATTTTTATTAGCGTTGATATTTATTCTCATTTTACTCCAAATTCTCTGTAGTTTTGAAATTACAAATGTTGCTTTCTGCAGCAAAATAATTCTGAGTACATTTTTAGGGGAGTAAATAGCAATAGTTTTATAATTTTAGCATGAATCGTTTCTCATAAACGTTGGTACAATTTGTGCCCCCTTTATTATTTTTTTGCCCTCCAAATATACGAATTTCCAATATTACTTTTTGCAACAAAACTACAATCTAAGGCTAATAATCGGAAACAGATTTATAACGGATAGCTTTAACCATTTTATATGAGCTTTGAATTTCTTTTCATCTCTGCGCTGCGCGCACATGCGTGTAAGAAGAACGTGCACCGTAATTATAGTAATTTTAAGTTGAGAACTTTGTGTTAGGCTATTGTATCCGGTTTGCCTTTTCCCCACTGTTTTGTCTCATATAAATACGGATGGCGGAAGATCGATGTTTGTCGTGTACGTTCAATGTAGGGTAGTGGATGTTCCCACTTATTGGAATGTAATTTCAGCCATTTTCATAGATATTATTTCTATTTACTTCCGGATATCGAAAGATTTTATCCTTCGCGCACATAATTTTTAAGGAGGGTATTTATCAGGACTCCAGGTTGTCCAGCGACAACATCAGTTTTATCATTTTACTAATAAAAAAAAATTCCTCCCTATTGCGCCTGCCGTGTAAAGAGAATATGCACACCAATTTCCGTGATTCTGTATTTATGCATTTGAATTGGGGAATTCTTACGGATTAGTCTCTTTTTAGTCTCATTTTTTGTTCCTAAAAGTACAAATTTCGATTACTTTCTTATCGCTCCTGTACTCTGTAAGATGAATACACTCTATTTTTCGTTATTCTAACTTTAGCAGTTTACTTTGGCCGATGACTATTCTTATCATTCCAGAGCCATCTATTGGAAAAATAATGAATTTCCTTTTACCATACGGTAAAGAATGGACCGATCAAAATTTCGTTACATTGGTTAGATTCTCGTAAGTGTTAATGAAAACAATGTGCGGCCAACCCAGCACTTTACGTGGATTTTTTATGCTTGACTTCTCTTGGACGGTGGACGGTGCAAATATAAATCGTTCATTCTTTGCTGTACAACAACTGTAGCAGCTGCGTTCCCAACCACTGTGCTTTAGTAATCATTGTAGTTATTAAAAATGGTCGGCCTGACAGGCGGGCAGGAAGATAAGTGGACACATGGTCGGCAGTGGCAGCATTGAACAGAAAAATGTAAATGTATAAAGTTATCACATCTCTCATCTTATGCACATAAATGATTATAAATTACTGTAAATGTGTAATTATGATGATTAATTTGTCATTTTGAGCATTTTTTCTATTCCTATAACTTTTGACAAGTGAAATTAATCACATTGTTATGAGTTGCTGTTATCTTTTGTGAGAGGAAGTATGAAAGTGTACAAGTATTGTATATCCATTGTATGAGAGAGTATTCCTGATAATTTATGATTCTAATTGTAAATAATTGAGGTTTGTTAATTTAAATTTAAATGGTTTAACATACAAAACAAGCAACATACTAAAGAACTAACTCAATTTTCGGCTTGCAAGAATTCCCACAAAAACTGGTCATAATTTGTAAATGATAAATAAATATTTAATAACTTAAATATTGTATAATTGAATGTGACTAATTTGGGTTATGTTATGTCATGCACGATATTACGAGGGAATAAATCTATATGATAGTAATTAATGTGAAATATTCGTAGGAGCACATGTTGTATGGTTGTATTTTAGACAAATAAAATATGTAATTAACCAGTATAAGTACATTTGTAGCTTGGGCAGTTGAAAAATGGGGGTTATCGATATTAAGACACTTTTATTATAGAGTTGGACATCACATGTAGATAATGTTTATTATCATTATCAACAGTATTAACTTTATTACATATAAATTGAAGATTTAAAAGTTTAGTTGACTTTAAATGCGACTCAAGAATATCGAATTATCGGAAGAGCCAATCAGTTGTCAACACCTATGTATGAATCAGTATGAAACTGTCAGTCAAGTGAACTAACTTATATAGGATTATCCATTCGGCTTCAAAAGTAAAGTTATATAAAACACATGTAACGCTATGATTTCGTTGAAACCTGTATTTCATTATTGGACCTTGCTATTATGTACAAAATACCTTTCGATGTTTCTCCAGCATCATTTTCGATAAACTACCCCCCAATGACACCAAACAGTGCATCGCCATATGCGACAATTTTGCTTGTTAACGTAACCACTGAGTAAAATGAGCTTCATCGCTGGAGAAAATTTTGTTCGATTGAAAGCTCACGTTTGAATCATCACTTTTGTAGTAAGTTTTTTAAACTTTTAAAAGTAAGTTTTAAAAATTATTAATCGTTCTTCGGTTGTTAAACGGTCCACTATCCCAAATAGCAAACTTTATAGCAAATAGCAATAGCAAACACTCAATAAATAACACTTCAAATGACAGATATTTAACAACTGACAGCCTTGCCAGACCGGCGTTTTTGAAACTACTAGTTGGATAATCGTGTCACCGAACGTCATTTTACAATATTGCAAGAGTGTGTTAAGCAAAGTGGTGCTCAGAATTAATGCACAATACTGCATTTTGTACAATTGAATGAAATACTCGTATATGAAACCCGGAATTACCGAAACCGGCAGATTTATCCTTTCCATTTTCTCACATCTTACAAAGAATTACATTAAACGCTATTAATGAAATTTCAAGTTACTGCCGTCTACGCATTAGAGTTTATAGAGGGAAAATTCAAATTGCTAAATCAGAATATTTGTATGAAAATTAACCGAATCTGCATACTACTGTGGGCAGTTTCCATTCTCCAAACTAAGTTTATCAAACGCAAAGTTGACTAAATTCAATGCAACTGATTGAAAGATATGAAGATAAGAAAATAGAGGTTGAATGAATGGGTGGGCTGTATAGGAGACCCCAGAAGGAGAATGGCTTCTTGGCCGATTTTTGCCAAATTATGCCACACAATATAAAGCAATACAATAAGCAAAAATTTTGATTGCTGCAGCCTGCGAATTAGAAGTTACCGGGAGAATTAAATTTCGCAAAATCGGTCAAAGTGCCAAAAGGTATTTAGACAGCCTGGCGGGCGGTTTTCTCAAACTTTATCAAGAGTTATAAAGCAAAACTAAGGCCAAAAGTTTAGGTCGCTACAGTCTTCATGTTTTCAGTTACAGAAATAAAATAGAATTTCAAAAAATTGGAACACTATGTGGGGAAGTACCAGGGCTGTGACAATGCGGTTCCTTTTTTTCATTCTTAAATGTTACCTTAGCTTCAGATAGCAGCAGTCTACGAATTGTGAGTTAATTTGAATTTCAGAAAATCTATCAATTTGTATCGGGTGGACCGATATAATCTATTTTCAATCTATTTCTATTTGCTGTGCCAAGTTTCATAAATACAGGGTGGCACAATAGAGCGTGCATATTGTATCATCTTTTTTTGCGGGGTAGAAAAGGCGCGGGCGGGGGGTGCCTACATCGTTGGGTTGGCGGGCTCATGGAGTTTTAGTCGCTATGAATCACTTCGACGGGAAGCGTCGCGCATTTTGCGTGCGCGCATTTTACGAGAACTCTCGTTCATATATTGCTACTAGGCGACTATATTGTGCTGAATATGGACTACGGCGAATTAGTGAAGCTCCGAGTGCTAATTTAACTAAAATATGGGTAAAGCGTTTTGAAGAGACCGGTTCAACATTTAAACCACAAGCAAATGGTCGCCCAAGAATATCTAGGACCGAAGATAATTTGAGACAAGACAATTGAGAGAGTTATAGAGTCAGTACGAGGAAATCCACAAATGTCGACTCGTAGGAGATCAATTATTGCAACGAATTTTAACATTGGATCTTAAACTGCATCCATATAAGCTGCAATTAACACAAGAATTGAAAGAGTCTGACTTCATAGCAAGGCTCGCATTTGCTAATGAAATGCTTAATCGATTTTCCAATTTTGACAATATCCTTTTCTCTGACGAGGCTCATTTCCTTATCCATCAAAATTGTCGTTACTGGAACAGTGAAAATCCCAAAATCAAACACCAGAAACCATTGCATAGTCTTAAAGCAATGATCCAAGAAACATCGTTCAGCTCAAGGAGAATATCCGTGGTGAAATGGCAGCCATTACACCAGTATTACAGAAGAAAGTTTTCAATAATTTTCGTTTGCGGTTAGAGGAGTGCCGTCGTAGAGAGGGTCACCATTTAGATGATGTTATTTTTAAAAAATAAACTCCATTTATTGCTATACAATGCCTTAGATTTATTTTAACCATACCTTTGTATTTTTTTTTTAATCTGTTTTTTAAATATGCACGTTCTATTGCGCCACCCTGTATTTACGGCTCTTAGAGTTTCTACAAGCTGCCGCCCAGGCAGACGGACATCACACAGTCGGTTTAAAAAGTATTAAAACACGCTCGTGGGTGTTAAATTGTTGTCATATGAAATAATATAATTCTTTATTCCTATTACACTAGCCAACAAGGTTTTGAATAGAAACAACCAAATATCTTTTCTAGGGTAATTTGGTGGGCTGAATTCGAATCAGTAATTAGTTTTTCCCTATCAAGTCAGGTTTTCGAGATAGAAACATTATTTTACTCGTTTTTTACATAAAAAATCATTAGTTTCTTTTTTAACAAATAAAATGCATTTTGAGTGACATTCGTGCACCTAATACGTGATAATTTTTCAATAATTTAGCAACAATTTGTGGTTTTCTCTCTTATTATTTCCTAGAAAACTGTTCGCGACACTCTTGAAAGATTTCCAGCATGCATATTCTTTCTCCAATAAATATTGTGAAAAATTGTCATCATTTAATAGGTTCCTGATCTGAAGGCTAACAAATATGCCTTCTTTGATTTTAGCATATGAAATTTTAGGAAAAATCGCTAACAAATATTTAAATGCTGCACCATCTTTGTCTAGAACCTTGGCAAAGTTCATAAAAAGGCCCAATTTTATATGCAGCGGCGGAAGAAGAACGTTATTTGGATCAATTAATGGTTTATTTGAAACGCTTTGTTTTCCTAGTGAATACTCAGTTCCTTTTGGCCACTCTATTCTGACATAATGATGACATGCAGCGCGACTTTCCCATAGACAAAGGAAACAACAATATTTTGTGAAACCTCCTTGCATACCAGTCAACAAACTGATGACCTAAAACAGATTAATTTACAATTATTTACGATGGTCCATACTATATATACAGAGAAATTTAAATTACACGCTTAAGGTCTCCACAGATCTTCCATTTATTATCGTTGTATCTGAGCAATGTCAAAATGTCAGTGATTGATTCGTAATCTTCCTTCGTATTAACGGCATGAGCAATTGGTATGGATGCTTTTTCATTTCCATTATGCAAAAGAATAGTTTTTAAACTGTACTTAGAGCCATCAATAAATAATCTCCATTCAGTTTTGTCATGTAGCTGGTTAATTTTTTCAAATATACCGTCAACATCAGTACAGTATATAGGTAGATTAGAGTGTTTCTTTTAAAAATGTGCAGCCAATTCCAAGCTTCTATCTCTATAGATTGTTACTTTTGTCCCAACTGCAAGATGCTTTCACTGCTGCATGCGAGGAGATAGTAATTCTGCATCTTGCTTCGTTAAATGTAAATCCCGAATTAGATCATCCAGCTCATCTTAAGTCACTAAATGTCGTTCATCATCAGCCTGATGCAAACTACCCCTGCTGGTGAGAGATGTTTTGGGCTCATTGCTCGTAGCACTGGCAATGACTGGTAATAATGATGGGATATTCGATACTTAGTAATATTTTTTCGATTTTTCATTTGGAATCCAGCAACTTTTGTTAAACCGAAATAACGATCGGTTTGTTGGTTACTTGACTCTCTCCAAAGTACTGGAATTGGAAAATCCAGATCTATTTAGATATTCTTGCCATTTGACCACTTGTATAAAATAGTTAAAGTGTCAATGTCCACGGTTTGTTCAAGTTTCTGACAGCAAAACCAAAATAATGTAAATATGAATATTTTAATGATTCTGATATTGCACATCCTTTTTTTTCCAACCAAATATTCACCACTCACAAAGCAAAAATAGCTTGAATCAGTTACACACGATCTCATTGACATGCTGCTATTATGAAGATTTAGAATGAATGAGGGCTTCTGTCAAATTAATGATTGCGAAATTGTAGTGTCAGTATTGACGGTTTTACAACAGGCCAGCATGCGATAAAAATGAACAAGACGTGATAGGTCAATTTGTATGCAAGATTCGAATTCAACGCACACAGATTAGTTAAGAAACATGCTTCGTTTCTGCAGTCAATTTTTTATTTTCCAATTTGTAGACCGGTGTTATTGAAGGTAAAAAAAATTAAATTATTCATTACTGCCTGGAGGACGGGAAGTGCCTCAATTATCTTTAATTTTTTTTTCTTTTGTTTAAAACAAACAAGAATTCGTCGTTTCGACGAATGAACACCGCTCTATGATCAATCACATAAAATGTCGACATGTCAACATAAAAGGGCATTACAGAAACTACGTCCGTACGAGCAAAAACGACCGTATTGAAAACATTAAAACCCTGAAATACGCATTTCGTTCAGCTAACGTTTGTGGCCGGCATTAGAAAAAAATGAATTGTATCATTGACGACGTTCAACAGCTCCTGAGCGATGTCCATGCGACGTTGTTTTTGCTCAAAATTTAGCAATTTTGGAACAATTTTTGCTGCCGCACGTTTCATGCCTAAAACATCCATAAAAATTGCTTGGCCTGAGCCGAACGATATGCCAACATCATCAACAACCTCTCTAATAGTGATTCGACGATTATCCAAAATCATTTTCTTCACTGCTTCAATGTTTTCATCGGTTGTTGAGGTGCTCGGGTGACCAGGAAGAGCATCGTCATTGACATCTTCTCAATCTTCCTTACACCGGTTATACCACAATTGAACTTGTGTTCTGCTCATAGTAGACCCGCCAAACGCCACAGTCAACATTTCAAATGTCTTTGCACATTTAATTTCATTTTTTACACAAAACTTAATACAGTTTACTTGATCCAATTTTTCGAATAGTACAAAATCGAAGAGCAACCAAAGTATTTTACCAAAGTAAATGAAATGAATTCAAAACAGGTGGACAAAGTTGAACAGTTGGCACGCTATATTATATATTATATCAGTTTCACATTAGCCATAAGGCATCCTATGCCATCGGATTCGAAACAGTTATGTGAAACAAAGCTGATTGTAGATGCGGTAAATTAAAGTTGGGCAATTCGTTTACATGGGACCTGTATCAAAACATGGGCTGATATGATCTATATATGCGTGCTGTAATAAATAAAATCTTAATTCAGTAAAAATTGTGGCTTTTAGAAATCAAGCTCGACAATTCCAATTATCCATCCATGTCAAGAAATGGAGCGAGGTAGTTTATTTTTGATAAGATCCCTGAACCATACTTGGCTTGGACGATCTGTTTGGATAACCGATATAGCCCACTTTTTCGGTATTGTTTCATGGTTAAAACATAAAACATTCTCATACCAAAATTGTTGATTCCCACACCATACTGTTGCACAATTTATCAAAACATAAAAGAGATTTCACTGACCAAAGTTACTCGGTCATAAACCTAACAAGCATAATGACCGCGAGAGCATTTTTTAAGTTGAATTTTATAAAAAAAAAAAAAATAAAGAAAAAAAATTGATATACAACAGAGCATTTAAGAGCGCGTTTCATTTCTAAAATATTGCATATGTAACATGAATTGTAGGTATTTGCATTGCGTCGAAATAAATAATAATAGTCAGATCTCCCTTGTGACCCACCGTGGTGCGATGTTTAGAACGCGCGACTACTGGGACTGCTTATTATTCTTTTGAGCGGTGGTCATCTAGATGTGCTTAAGGGACACTTCGAATATTGGAGTAAATGACAAGTCAAGGAAAAGTTTCTCAAAGTAATGTTCGGAATTAAACTGTAGGACCGTTGAATGAGTCTAAATCTGACAAGCTCTCACACATTATTTTCATTGGATGCAAGGACATACATATGTGTATCATCTGATGTCCGTTACAATTCTGCACTAAAAATTACATGAACGAAACGAATCCTTATTGTTCATTGGTATTTGTTTTCATAATAAACATAATGTAATTTATAAGTTACATTTTGTAATTAGTATTTGGTATAAAACGAAATTCAATCTTAATCCGTTTTTCACAAGATTCAAATGAACCAACCAAAATACTGTGTTCAATTTTGGTTAAAATATTTATGTTTAAGACTTGCTTAATAACATTCTTGACATTCAAACAAACTTATTATTACAAAAACATTTGCTGAACTTTTTTCTGAACATTTTACAGAATTTTGTAAAGCCGCAATCTTTAACTTTAACTCAACTAAATTAGATATATGTTTAGTTGAGTTAAATTGAAATTTCACAAGGTTTGATTTAAGGAATATGAAAGAGATCGGTGAATCGATGGAATTAACAAATTACCAAAGAAAAAATTAGTTGAAAAAAACAAAAAAGTGTTTCGAAATTTTGGCCACTTTTGTGTTTTGTGCTGCAAACCAGGGACCATCAATTAAACGAAATTAAATCCGAAAATAGTACTGATTTGTTTCAGTTTCTGGACCATTAACCACAAATAAACGGTTATCGATTTTTGGTTTCAAAAGTAAGGTTAAATAAAACACACATAAGCTTTGAATTAAATGAACGCTTCTGGTTTGGTTGCAGCAGTGGCTCCTTTTGAGGTATTTTTCGACCACTTTTTCGTACATTTCGGGCGGTATGCCGGAGATAACTAGATGAATGTTTGTTTTCAAATGCTCCAACGTTTGGGGATTACCAGTGTAAACAGGGTCTTTGACGTTGGCGCACAAAAAAAAATCTAACGGCGTCAAATCGCTTGATGTTGGTAGCGAATTGACGTCACCATAACGTGATTTTACATTTTCTGGAAACTTCTCATGCAATAAAGCCATGTGTTGTGTTGCCCGTGGCACCGTCTAGTTGAAACTTCACAAACTTCTATTGCAGTCCAAAAAGTCGATTATCATACGGTCATAGCGCTCTGAATTGAAATTCTGAATTGAATTTATCTAAAACAATTTCACTAACAGAAGCTATATTTTCGCTGTGCGTAAATCACGATGATGCACAGGCCTGACTGCATTTGTAAAGCTTCCAGTCTCTTCGAATTTCTTTATGATCTTGCCAATTCCTTGCACAGTAGTAATGTACGAAAATTGCCTATGTTTGAATCACCACTTTTGATTCATATTCGTAAATGGCAAACCTTTCACTAAATAAATAACACTTCAGATGACAGGTATAAACAGCTGAAAGCCCTGGCAGACCGGCGGGCTTGAAAACAATAAATTATCCCGTATAAAGTTGTTATTCTGACTCTGACTTTTGTGAAGGTCACTGCTGCAAACAAATTCAGAAATTTATTGACAAACTAAATTACTCGGTCCTTTCAAGGTCCTGTTGAATTGAAATTGAAATTGAAATTCATTTTTATAATCTCTCACAATTTCTTTTCCTGCCAAACAACACCTTTTTTAAACACAAATGCTCACGCCAGTGTGACATAGTCAGTGGGTTCTTAATGTGAGAATATCTGAACACTACAGCGAATACAACACATTTTCTACTCAAAAACTATTTCAATAACTTTTTCATTGCAACATTTATCCACTTTATATTGGATATGAGACTATTACTCGAAAAGTGTCTCTGGGTTCGTGAAACCCATAGGATTATGGTTTCCCCATCGAAAATAGTTGATGACAAGAATAAAATTGCTAGCATTTTTCCAACTCACCTAAATTAGTAGAGTTTAATATCAGTTGTTAATGATAAGTTTTTCAACACCCCTGACAGGGTGGGAAAGCATTCGGAATAATTGAAACTACATATATTAACAACTAACCGGTAAACCTTGCATGAGCAACTGCTTTTAACACACACATTGAGAGAGCGGCTGGGAGAAAAGTTAATGAAAACTTATTTAAAAAGTTTAATTAAAACATATTAACTCCCTATTAAATTAATAATATACTTCTGGATAAAAACACAAATTAAGGAAACAGCAACTGCAGGAGCAGAAAAAAAATTAATCTGTGCGATGTGTGAAGAAGCAAAATGAACAGTGGTTTAGAGATTTGATTGAAATCATTGTGGAGTTTCGATAAGAAACTGTATATGTTTTACATGAGATTAAATGAATTCATTTTAACAACTTTGCTGAACAAATAAATAAAAAAAAAAAAAAAATAAATAAATAAAATACGCAAATATTCCACTCTAATTCAAGCTCTCATATTTAGATCTTGGAATGTATGAATTTCGGGTTTCTTTATGAATACACGCAAGTACGATGATAATTATAGGCTTCCAAAATGAACTAAATTTGGAAGTGAGCAAAGGAGGAGAGCAGAATGATTTTTTCCTACACAATGATTGTATGAAAATAAAAGGAATGATCACACGTAAATGGAACTTGACATATGGTTTAGTTAAACTGCAATATCACCCAATCGGATTATTTCTTCTAGTACCTCCCTTACAAATGGACACATAGATTTTGAATTTTATCACACTGGAAAATATTATTGAACATTCCGATTTTGACTAAGTTCTCCAACATGTAATGTTGATACCGTGTGGTATCTCCAAAATAATTATATGAGTAAATGTGGATAATGCCCTATTGAATGGTCTTATTTCACCTGCTACTTGGCTATGTATTCATTATCCTGACTTTCATGTGATACTTGGCGTAAATAGCAAAATCCTTTATAGTATTTCCTATGTAAATAGATTAATGGGCCTCGAAACATGATCGCTCTTTCTTCGCTCGAAGTATTGCAAATAATAAAAAAGTTAATGTTAATGTAAATGTTGAAAAATAATACTGTTGAAATAATTCTTCATAATAATCTGCAGTATATCGTAAAAAACATTTCAGATTTTAAAGAAAAATATTGTAATGTTCGATGCTATTTAAGGCGTTAGCCGTCTCTTATTTTTTTTTGTAGATACTTTAGCCTATAGAATGAACCGTATGAGAAAAACATTGGGATTAAGTCCGGGGAATATGGTGGCCATTTTTGTGCAGAAAGTAATAAAGGAAATTTTTCTTGTAAAAAAAAACCTTGAATTTTACGTGATTTATGGAAGGGTGCCGAATCTTGCTGAAACGTCCAATGGCTTCCACGGAACTGTCAACGCGTCCAGGGTACCAAAGTATCATTTATATCCTTTTTAGAGGTTTTCAATCGTAGTTCAGTTTTTAATATGCGACGTATGATACGAGCGGCACATTTCATTAGCCGTTTGGTTGCTTCAATAACACGAAATTGATAACACTACGAGCGCCTATCTCTGCATAAGGATATCCTTTCTTCTGTCCGATCACGTATCTGTTGAACGCTGCATCCGAGTTAAGATGTTGAAATTTTGCGCGATGATATCTCATACTCATAGGCAGTTTATGTTCGGTACTGGGGAAATTCAGCCCAATAATAAAAACTTGGCCTTTGTAATTTTTCATGTTTGTTTTAAATTTTACATGTCTACTTATTGGACAAGATTCAATATATTATAGATCACATGTGGACATTTTCAATGTTTTTAACAATAGAAAGAGCTGTCATAGCCCATAAAACTTGTAATCTGTGGGCTTGCTTACTGAAAAATACAGAGAACTACTAATTTTCAGCGGAAAGACAGGCATAGTTGGTATATTACATGGTGCTATTCCTCGGTAGTGCCGCATTTAGGATGGATTGGTCCGAAATGAAAAAGAATTGATTATGCAAGAACCAAACCAAACTCCTGATAATATTCTTTTTCAAAAATTTTCTAATAATTTTAATATTTATTCATTAATAGTAAATGGCATAAAATGGCAGGGACGGGCGTCATAATTTCGGCTGGATCGAAGCTTATGGCTTATGGCCCGAAGAAACCGTGCATCAAACGGCTACTTCCCAAATATTTTATTTTTGTTATTATTGAATAATCGCGCTTACAACAGACCAGTCCCTTGTATATAAATTAATGTCGCCCGTCTCTTCACATATTCCTCACTGACTTGAATGTCGAATTCCGTTCTCGTATGAGCAAATGCTTTCTTACCAGACCAATCTGTCGTAGTTACTATATTTGGAAGCTGTATCAAAGCTGGCGGTGTGTTGGCAAATCGGGAAATAAGTAATTATATCAAAAACGTCATTATATCTTTACCTAATATGTTAACTTTGTCCATTTATCCATTAAAAATTCATTTTTTTTAAATATTTTTCCACAAACACAGTTAGACCATCTCTGGTAGCTCTTATTCAAAGAATTAATAATACAATTATTAAGGAAACGTCAAAAATGCTCATTATCCCGTTGTTGATTTCAATCCTTGTATCCCATTTTATCGACCTATGGATATGTAAACACTATAAGACGGATATTTTTTTGAAATGTTTCAATAACCACGCCCACTATCAGGTCTTTTAATAATATATACGAGTCGGTATAGTTCTTTTCAGTACTTATACAATAATAATACGTATTGCTTTTAACAAATAAATGGTAAAATTGTTGAAAATGTTCTAAAAATTAATCCTTTTTTTGTATGGACAAACTTTTTCCTACTTGGCCGATTTCAGAGATACTTTTATGTCAAATTTCAGCTTTTTGAGGTGGTGCTTTCAACGGACAAATGGATGGATGGACATGCTTTAATCAACATAGATTTGTACGGCAACTAGAAATAATTATACTTAATGAGGTCTCAGAAAACTGACAAGATGAGTACAGCCTCTAGAAGAACTCATCGGAATCCTCATATATCATATATTTTTGATCGTTGCGAAAATATTTGTCATTCTAATCGTTAAAATTTGCTTCAATATTTCCCACATTCACCCGAAGATTAAGTAGATATCAAAAAAGGCAGAGCACATCTCCATTGCACTTTTTAGGGTTTTCCAAAAACTTTACCGGGTATCAAAAGGTTGATTTCTCAAGTTCTACTGGGAATTATAAATCAACACAAGCGGCAAAAATTCATGTTATTACAGTCGAAGAATTACAGGAATTGAGGAAATTTGGCCAATTTGTACCAGGAGAGGTGCCTTAACATAACCCATTTATGGTCCCCGGCTATAATCTTGGGAAATATTTAAGAACTATCATGTCTTTAAACGCTTTCATCTATGTGTTACATTTTTTTTCACATCAAATGATATAAAATTACATTAACATTTCATATACATATTTACTGTTCTTACATTTATTTTCGATAATACATCTGCTCTTTAGGGGGGAAACGAATTAACATCTCCCAGATTTTGTACTGAAAATTAGGCAATTTTCGCAAATTGAATTAGATTTGTCAGAGCTCTATAGCTGATGACCCTCAAAGTTAGAGATAGCAAATATATTTGTAAAAATGCCAACAGCATCTTCAACCACTTCGAAACTTCAGAAAGTGCGAAATGCTACTGCAGCCTTCTCAAGCATTGACCAACAGTCTGTAAAAGTGAGTCGGGTGATAAACGAATACGAATACAACTCAAGTTTGGTATACAGCGTGAAAGTTGACGATTACAACTTTTGCCTACCCATCCATACCTGACATTTATATTATGAATGTCAGCCTGGAAATTGCAAGCAAGCGATTTAATGGCAAAGTTTTTTATCGGTGAAAAAAATGCTGCTGCATCGGACCCATTCACCCTCCCGGTATGGTTACATAAACATCACTAAAGGAAAATCCCAGTGCAAGAATTGCATCAAAATAATGTTATTGCATTGGTAGGGTTATGTTGTATTGGTGTTGTGAACAATCCAGCATGAACGGTCGCAGAACGGGATCCCCATTGCAAAGCATCAGGTTTCTTGTTTCGGACACCTCACGCGGACAATTTTTTGTATGAAAACTATTGTTGGTGCCACAGACTATACCGGTAGGCATTTGAACATATTTTGATTTTATGTGGCTGTGTATTCCATATCTTACTAAAATATAAACACTACTAGATTTGTTTCCCCTACAAACACGAAACGCGCAAAATCATGGTAAATCGTACAGCCTAATATTTTCCTATATTGTCACTCCATGGTAACTCCATATACCTCTACTTACTCCTCCCATATGACAGATTTTACAAAAATATATACATATGTATGTAAATATATATATATATATATATATATATAGGTATAGGTATATACATATATATATAATTTAGATTCGCATTTTGTTCACTAAGTTTAGTCAAATTCAACGTCTATCCTCTATAAATTCGAATTAGTCCGTTGTAACAATCTACGTCTTTATTCTTTACATTGTTTTATAATTATCTATAATATCGGAGAAAAATCGATCAAAACAAATCGATTTAACCCATATATCCTGGCTTTCATATCGTTCAATTAATTGTACCAAATTGGCCTCGTATCATACGTTTCGTTTTGAAAACAAAAATGAAAAGTGATTGTGGAAAAGTCATTGCATCCGGAAAAAGTGATTGTTTGGATCGCATTGTGGTCTGGAGGTGTCTTAGGGCCATGTTTATTCTAAAATAACTCTGGAGGAACCTCAAAAAGAATCCACTGCTGCAACCAATCCAGAGACGTTCGTTTAAATGATATGAAATAGAAGTTACATCGAAATCATAGCTTTATGCTTTTTTCATTTAAATTTACTTTTGAAAAAGGATAACCTTACATTACCAAACCAACTCTTTCTGGCTCCAAAAGATAAAGTGTTCGATTAGTAGGCTCAAGCAGATTTTTCTTATTTGATAAAGTTTAATGTCATTTTGATCAAGTCTTCCTTCCCTTCAAACATTGGATACATTTAGTTCACTCGAGAATACAGGGAGTGTCTGAGGTGAGTGAGTTCGTTTCTCTAGGGTAAATTACCCTCTGTGACGTTAATTCAGAACATTTTTGATCAGAATCTAGCGATTTAGCACGTCAGGAAAAGTTTTTTTTTTTTTTGAACAAGTTGAGCATCATTTTCTGGAAAAGCTAGGTATTTGTTTAAATAACCACTGTTTTAATTAGAATTTCCCCATATTGCGTCCTTACATCTCTGTGTGCTATAGTTGTATATATTTCGTACTTCTGTTTCGGATCCGATAATGCGGCCTATTCTATGGCCGTATTCTATTGACCGAATATATTACAGTGTGGCGCACCAATTGTGCTACGATAGCAAATTCATATAACTTTTTTCTAATCAGTGTATTTTATTTATTTTTATTTTATTGTACAGAAAATTTAGCTTCAATTTATGTATGTAATCGTTTAGTTTTGAACGTAATAGACGATAAATAAACGTCAGATCAGAAAATTGGACTGCTTCAATTCAGTCAAATTCATCGGTTTCGTTTTGTACACCTCTAGCTTGACATAACTACGTAAAAAGCCGGTCAGGCTATGTGTGTAGTTGTTCCATCTGGTTGGAAACAAATGCTGTTAAAATGGATACATGTTGCTCACAGTTGTGGGTAAAAAAATCCTTAAACATCTTTAAATAACGGTCCCCATTGGTCCTCAGTTTGTGTTTGTAACATGATTCGTGCGCCCCCCTGTATTGTGGCTGCCCAACTGTGCACCTGCCTAACCTTTCAACTGTCCAATTCTTTAATGGTACCCTCCCACATTGTAGTTCAGGAATTTGTGCTGAAGTTTTTAACAACTGGAAATAACGATGTTCCAAGAGTCAAATGTTCGTCTATCTATTCGCCTGCCTATCTGTTCTAGGCAAATCTGTTTCGAATTACTAATTAGTTTCAACAGTAATTAGGCTATATGTCTTAATGCGGCTGCGAACCACGTTTCAAAATGGTCCACATCGGTGTTTATATCGATATAGTTAGTTCTCCTATGAATGGATCCCTAAGTTTGGTTTTATCGCATCGGGTCGTATTTAGCACATTTGTATTGTGTTGGGCAGCAACGAACCTCATTGAAATGAGCCACGGCTGTTCTTTTGTTGTCGCTCTTTTCGTATATACGGAATGACTTAAATTGTTTTTTGGCTTAAAAAGGGTGAATATTTTTTTTTTAGATAAGGATCTCTCTTGAGAGTTGGACACAGTGGTCTATGCCTTAATATAACTATCATATAAGTAGACCGCCTATACTTGGCCTTATCACTTCCGCAAGTTGTGGTTTTCATCATTTTTCATTCACCGGGATGAAAGTGGCGCATATTGGCACATGTTTTGATATGCTGGCAAATAAATGTGCTGGCCCCATACCAATGTGCTGGCAAACATAATTTTATCTTTTAAACAAGTCGCGGTTGGCATCAAAATTGGATCGTATTTGGTACATTCAGTGCTCAATTTTTTTATAGAAAAATTCTCTTGAAAATAGGCTTCATTAGGCCATATTATGATATAATCGCCGTGCTAATGAACCGCCCAAACTAAGTTCTATCACTTTTTCATCTGAATTTTTCGATTTCGTGCACTTATCGATAGTGTAGAACATTTTATGGTCGTTATTGACAGTCTATAATATGTCTAACTCTGAGCTTTTCCACTTATTTTAAGTTTGAAACTAATGAAATTGAAATTAGAATTTTTCAATTTTATTAACCTCGTAACCTTCACTTTTGTACCGAACTCACACACCACAGTTTTATACAACACAGAGTTTTCCAGTATTATTTTTAGCGAGTTCACATGAAAAACTTTGTCAAATCAATGTGCATGAATACATTAATCTACACGTAAACCACTAACATACGCAAGCGGTACGAAAGGGTTCACAAATCCATACCCATCTGCATATGCCAACACATACAGAATGATGTCACATTAACATACTCGTACATATATATGTACACAAAATAGGTACCAATGTAATTGACATGAGGCAAGAATTTTTAATGAAGCAGCAGAAAAAGTTTAACAAATATATTCAGTTTTACACATATTCGTACACACTCACACACACACACCCACCTACCCACAATTGCAGACACGCATGTGTACGCAATCCTGCACAAACATTCAAGTATTAACCAAAAATGTAAACTTGATGTCATAACCACAAACCAATTAGAGATGTTACGAGTAAAATCTTAAACTAAGGTATACTGCTGGGTGCGTCGGTCCTCCTCAAACTATGACACTCTCGGGTGGGTAAAGACGTGAGCCTTGGAGTATAACTGACTGAACTTGAATAAACCGTAGAGATTCTCGTCTAAGATGAAACTTTGTATAGGTATACTAATAACTTTTGTAACAGCAAGCAATGTTTGAAGTCTAAAATGGAAATAATATAACACTAATGTGCCGAAGGGATAATCAAAGCATGTACATTTCAGTAACAACTAGCTTAGGTATATAATGGGTTCCAGAATGAGTCATTGAAAACAGTTTGCTTTTTATATTTGCTTGTCATTTCTAATTTTTGTTTAATTAAAATTGTGACACGAAGAAATTTATCTTAAAGAATACCAGTGTGCAGGCCGTCAATGGAATACATGTTGATATTGGTTAAATCTAGTAAAACTATGATGAGCCATCAAAGCATCAGATAATAAGCAAGCGGAGCAAAGGTGGGCAAGTGTACAGCTGAACATACGTTGTATCATAGTCGGTTAAGATTGATCAAAAAATACCCTTCACCATCGGATCCAAAACAATCTTGCTGGTATCTTGTACATAATGCATCTATTTATTTATTTATATTATCCACTTTTCGGGTTCAAAAGGATAATTAAAAGAAGCAGACATAAAGTTATAATTTCGATTAAACTTTTATTTCATTGTAATGTTTGGACCTTGCCATTATCTGCGAAATACAACATCTTTTAAAAGACCGCCTTTGAATTGGTTGCAGAGGATCGCATATTTCAGTCGATATCTCGGCAGTGATTTGATCAATGTTGGTTTTTGAATGCTCCAATGTTAGGGGATTAACTTCGTAAACACGGTCTTTGACGAAGCCCTACAAAAAAACGTCCAATAGCGTCAAATCGCATGATTTTAGTGGCCAATTGACGTCGCCAAAACGTGAAATTACGCTTTCTGGAAACTTCTCATGCAATAAAAGCAAAATCGGTTGTGTTGTGTAGCTCGTGAAACCCTCTCGTTGAAACCACATATCATCCAAAAAAAAAAAAAAAAAAAAAAAAATCCGGTTATCATTCGGCCATAGTTCTCTGAATTGGATAATCGGATAATCCACCACTCTTGCACAAACAGAGGAGATATTTTCGGCAGTGCTTACAATGCGATGACGCACAGGCTTGACTACATCTATAAATCTTCCAGTTTTTTCAAATTTCTTTATAATCTTGCTGTGAAAGGAATTGCACAGCAGGTCGATTATGACAACCATAATCACACCAAAATTCACGAAAAGTGCTCACGTTTGAATCATCACTTTTGTAGTAAGTTTTAACTATTTTTATGATTTCTTCGGTTGTTAACATCCATATTCGTAAATGACAAACCCTTAACTAAATAAATAACACTTCAAACGACAGATACTTGACAGCTGACAGCCTTGCTAGACCGGCGATTTTGAAACTATTAAATGGATGACCCTGTACATGTAATAGGTGTATATAAAATTGTTGCGATATGATTAACTGACTGATTGACTGATTCACCAATCACCGCCCATCCAAACGGCTGATGGTGTGGTCATAAAATTTTGGCAGAATGTCAACAATGCGATGTGGACACATTGTAAAGTGTTTAGAAATCCGAATTTTTAGGTGGTAAAACGAATTAGAATAGGTATAAAGAGGGCACCATTATCTAGACTAAGCGACAGAAGCTAGAATTATGAAAATAATTGTGCACAATCACCTATTAGAGCAGACGAATACTGAGATGAATTTGACAAATTTTGGGGTAAAAAAATAAAAAATGTGGACTAAATAGTTACCACTATCTGAGACAATCTCCGGTGAGTCTGAAACCACAAAAATTAAATGGTATACTTTTCTTAAGATGTAGACTCTTAATAAAAATTCGATACCATCGCCTAAAACAAACGGGACTAACCAAGAATAAGGGTCGTCTTACAAATTTGTGCGACCAATTCATGGCAAAAATGTAATACCCAGAAAGAAGCATTTAAGGTACTAAGTATAATATCTTTTGACCTAATGAAATTTCGGACTTTTTAAGTCTGTCTGCTGGACGGTTTGACGGCTGGTAGACACTATAATTAGCGTAGTAGTTTAGAAAACTACTTACAACAGTCTACTATTTTATCAGATGGCCGTATCGACGCACTCTTTCTCGCACCAATCTACTTCCAAATTTTTTTGTCTATCTATTAAGCCGGAGACAATAGCAATTCAAATTTTGTCTCTTATATTCTTTTATATATATATACATATATATATGTATATTATATAGTGCCTGATAATATTTAAAAATCCTCCAAAAATCGACTTCTGCTACATTTTACACATATAAGCGACTCAAATCAATTATTTTTAGATCATAATCTGTCATTTAGTCGCACCAAACTCAATCAAGTTTGGTACGCTTTTAGCGTTTGGTAGAAAAAAGTCTGAGAACAAAAATGGAACATATTTGTCCATTGTATTGATTTGTAACGCCTAATAAAGCCTACGAAAAATCAATCGATTAATCACCACACTTTTTCTGGTACCTCCTACACGAATAACCGATTTAAACCACATGCACTTAGCTTCATATTTTTCAAGTAGTTGCTCTGAATTCAGTCAAATCTGACACATTTTATGTATTTGATTAACTGGTATTTGAGAATGAAAAATTAATTGCATTGCCACTCCCATTTTGGTATCTCCATAAAAATTGGCGATTTGTGGAAACCCATTCCACAGTTCTCTAATTCTAATTAGTAGATTACAACAACCTAGACCAACCCACTGCATTTATTTGTAATACATGGTAAACCTTGGAAAAAAATCAACCAATTATCTAAGCCCCTTCTGGTATCCCCATACAAATGCCCAATGTAACCAATATATTAATTTCAAATTTTCAAATGGTTACAGAGAATTTAGTTAAATTTAGCATACATTATGAATTTGATAAACATAGTTGTGCTTATGGAAACGGACGGGCGCATTGCCACTTCTTTTCTGATACCCCCATAAAAATTCAATGATTAATCGGTTTTTTAATATTTCCTATATCACCCATAATTCGTGGACTACAGTAACTTCAACTTCCTTCCGTTGTACTGCGTTTTAATGGCTGTTAAAATTAAAAAAAAATCTAATGTTTAGTCATGCTCACTCTGGTAACTCTTTTGTAAATTATCAAGCTTAGGTTCACATTTTCTAACAAATTGCACTAAATTCATTATATTTTGGCACTCGTCTGTCATTTACTAAATTTAGTTTTGCGAGCGAAAATGGTCTGCATTGCAAACCTCCTTAGGGTACCTCAAATACAAATAAGACGTTTTAGCTATAGTTAATACTCCTAAGCGGAAGAAGTTATGAGAAAATCGTAATAATTAAGATCAGTGAGCTATAATTTTAATTCTTTTATTGCGAGTAGAATTCAGAGAATTTGGCGATAAAAGCTCTTTTCTTACACGCAGCACGCTTTTGCATTAACCCATAATAAGTAAGTATGAGCACTGTTTGTAAAAATGAAAACCTTTTTAGAACAAAACATTTCACTTTTTAAAAGCATTGGCTCCTTTAAATTTGATCAACCTAATTAAGCATTTGAGATCATCATGTGCGGTATATCTAAAATCAAGAATTAGGGTTTACTGCAATCTCTTCAACTGGTGGAAATTAATTGATATAAAGTAACGTAATCGGCCCTACTTATATCGAATTTCTCTGGAAATTGTCTTGAGGTTAGGTTAGGTTAGGTGCGCAATTAAGTTCCCACTGTCCCCGCTGCCGATAGATGGCACCAGCTGTAAGTGCTTGTCTATTCCGCCATAACCTAAACGTCATGAGCCAAGCTTAGGCATATGGTAAATATACCGCCTTGACACAATAGTAATTTTCTTTTGACGTCATATTCTTTTGGTTGTGTGAATATGTATGATTTTGTGCCAAATAATCGTCATAAGCGGGAAGTATTCATTTTCTTCTTTCAATCGAAGAAAACGGCGGCTGAAACTCATCGAGAGCTTCAAAACGTTTACGGAGATGCTTTAAGTAAAACAAGATTTGTCGAGATTTGTTCCGTCGGTGATTTTGATGTCGACGACCGTTCGCGTGAAATAAGATGAAAAACCTTCAAAGACACTGAATTGAGGGCATTGCCTGATGGTTATCGGTGTCAAGTGCAGGTAAAGCTTGCTTCAGTATTAGGAGTTACACGTCAAGCCATTTCTGAGCGATTCATGTGTTGGGAATGATTCAAGAGGAACGGAAAAAAGGAACGTTGAGCGTCGTCTTTTCGCCTGTGAACAGCTGCTTTAGCGACAAAAAATGGAGAGTTTTCTTCATCGTATTGTAAAGGGTGATGAAAAATGGAGAGGCACGATAAAGTGATTCTTCAGCATGATAACACTCGGCCAAAACCTCGGTTAAAACCTACCTAGAAACACAGAAATGGCAAGTCTTCCGTCATATTCTCTAGATATTGCGCCGTCTGATTATCACTTGTTCCGTTCAATGGCACACGGTTTGGCTGACCAGCAGTTCCACTCATATGACGACATCTAGGAACGGCTAAATTCGCGAACAGCCTCAAAAAATGAACAGTTTCATCGTGACGGAATTCGAGCTTTGCCATAAAGATGGGAAAAGGTAGTAACTAGCAATGGGCAATACTTTCAATGAATCATTTGTAAACACGTTTTCATAAAAAAGTTAGTTAAAGTTAATTACGCATCTAACATATTTGATATTATCGCGTTGGACTTAATACTCCTATGGCACCATCCAAAAATACGAATTATCAGTGTATTTCATGGCAATGACAATGGAATATAATCACATCCTAGTTCCTCACTTCTGACCCTATGACGAGTCGGTAGATGAAATGTAATTAAATTATAAACCCATTTTTTGTTTAACAAATATGGGGTTAGATATGTTCATAACCAATATATAGATGAAAACCGAAGGCCTGAGGATTTGTAGTAAAATAAAGAATACCAAAAATACAAACAAGAAAATTAAAGACACAAGATATTAATTACAATAGACCAACAGCAATCACAATAGTGACAACTACACTCATACTCACACTTACTATCAAGCAAGTACTCATAGGAGCAGCAAAATAGTTTCCATTTGTTCATTTATGGGTGGTTACTCGTCGTAGTAACTTGTTCAACAACAGAAACATATTCGCCACAAAGCAACAACGCCATGAAGAATCCACCTAACTGAGCATGAATACGATACAACTGAAAACCAAACTATTAATATGAAAAGTTCAGACATTCAGTTTGTCTTCCTTGCCGAGAGTTTAGTATAGTAATTTTTCGTCTATCTTATATTTCGTCCTGTCAGGAAGGTTGAAGACGATAATGATTGTGGCAATGATGAGTACGATAATGATGGTGGTGTGTAATATATTAACAAAGGACTATGAATGCCGTATACTTTAACGTGAGAGTGTGCGTAATGTATATGGATATAAAAAACATTGCTGAGTATCCATACATCCATACGCTATCTACTATAATATCTACTTACAGCTACATTATTCCAGATCTTCTTAGTTAACAAAATTTAAATCTTTCTAAATGACTTTAAGATCCTTATATCTTGTGCACTCTTGTTGAGTTTGTAAGGTATACCAGGGATATGTGCAATTGAACGACAAGTAGATGCTGTTGTAGCAGCAGTAGTTAGGTGAGCGGTTGGTATGATACAATCATTGTTAAACCAAATAATGGAAGTATGGATGGATATTGCTTTTTACATCCGTTTCCTCTCTGCATATACTATTTGGCATTCAGTTCGTAGGAAGAAACGAACACAATC
>JAHXMU010000101.1:6410546-6440203 GCA_019455685.1 Philornis downsi | reverse complement strand
TTGTAGGTTCGATATACATATCAACCATCATATACAATTAAATATGCCCGTATTTATATAAAGTTAATGTACTTGAACGCCGAGTATTTGATAAGAGTAAACTCTAGATATTTCTGTTAGCTGAAATTAAACCTCAACTTAAGGATAAGGATCTTTATTTCGATAATTGAAATAGCAACGAGCAGCCGCCCCATTTCGAAGTGAAGGTGAAAGTGAATATATATATATATATATATATAGCATAAATATCATATATATGTATATGTATGTTCACGCTCTATCAACGTTATCTTTAGTTTCGAAGTCAAGAAAGGAAATTGAATAAGAATAAATATTTGCAAAAATTTCAAGGAAACAAAAATAGTTGAATAGTTAAATAGTTAATAGTTAAATATTACTTTTTAATTAACGAAATTGAGTGATGTACAGTGGAAAGTTAACGGCAAATATATTCTAGCTGAAATACTACAGAAAAAGAAAGCCATACAATTACTATGCAAGTTTTATTTACAAGGTGTTATTTAGTTTATTTACATTTGGCACCAGAGCCATGGCTAGAGAAGGGTTGTTGGGGATCTGTCCTCCAGAAATGTTCTGAAGACGTATACGCATCGCATATACGGTATGGTTCGGTATAACTAGAAAAGAGCTGCAGAAGTCTCATTTATACGTATGTGTTAATTAAGTTATATGTCGAAAAATAATTAGAATAAGGAGAACAGCAAGGAACCAGAGACCAGTAGTGATAATTTTCTATCCGATATGTCTCTACGGGATACTTATGGGGATGATAATACAAAAGTAATTTTTTTGTTTATTGGGCATTTTGAGAAAAGTTTACGAGGTGTAGTTTGAAATCAAAAAAAAAAAAAAAAATATTTCAGTGAAAAGTGGCAACCACATAAAATATATATTTTAAGTTTTAAGGCGGAACGTTGTTTAGTACTTTTATTTAAACTACAAAAGTAAACGAAACCATGGAAAAAATTGGCTACCGTTATGTTACTCAATATTTTAATTTAAAGATTTCAGTCCAACTAATATCAAAGCCGAGCTATATTCTACTCTGGAAGAGTCTGCTCCTTCGTTTGTGACTGTAAATATTAGGTAGTAGATTTTAAACGAGGCCGTACACGCTGCCAGGACGAACACCGTAGTGGTCGACCAATTTGTTCACTCCAGACATGGTTAAGACAATTCACAAAATCGTATTGGATGATCATTGGCTGAACGTGCGTGAGCTATCTGAAATAATAGGCATTTCAAGAAGTGCTGTACGTCGTACATTGACCGATTTGAAGATGAGAAAGCTGCACTCAAGATTTCATCGCAATAAAGCCAAATTTTTGCGTCGATTTATAACCATGGATGAGACATAGGTCCCACACTTCACAACTGAGACAAAGGAGCAGCCAAAGCAGTGGACTGAGATGGAAGAATCACATCCAAAAAATATAAAGGCGAAGACGGTTCCTGTTATGCTAATTTATTGCAGCGTTCAGGTGATGGGAGAATGGAGAAATTTCTAATTTGGGCTTTCTGATTGTTATTCACTTGGGAATAACCGGATCCCCCTGCAGAATTTCTCAAGCAGCTCGCGACTTCCGGCCTTCGAGCAAGCATTTCCTGGTAATGCCATCAGCATTTGAGAAACCTAAATGGCCTGCTAACACCGATGCGTCTTAGGCCAGTAGGTAACTTCTGTTACAGAAACTCAACTTACTAGCCTAGTGGCCGTTGGCAGTTCCAACACTGGGATCAAAATGCATCGAAGCCGCTTATCTTAAATAAATGTTATCATGAAAATACCGAAGAAAATTACGAAAGCAACCCCCAAAATGTTGACGACCACCGAAAACATTATAAGGAGCATGATTTAAGGATATGCACGTGGAATGCCCGCACTCTTAACAGAGAAGATGCCTCTTTCCGATTTGCCGATGTTCTCGATAGATACATATAAAGCGGACAGGAAATGCAATGGATAGTAAACCCCCAAGAATTAGTACAGAGAGCAACAACAACGCTTTTTGGGCGGTTATTTCACTTTTTTTGGGGTATTATTTCATTTTTGCAATTGGGGGATTAATTCATATGAAATAATCCCCCAAAAAATCTTTATGAAATAAAGTCCCAAAATAGTTTTTGGGGGATTATTTCATTTTCTAATTTATGACGAAACGCGAAATTTGTAAATTTGTCCCGTTATTTTTACAGCTAAAAAATATAAGTTATATTTATCTGGTTATCGTATTACCTAAAGGTTATCAAAAAAACTTTCTGTAAAAGGCGCATTAAATATTTTGAACAATATTATGCGCCTTTTACAGAAAGTTATAGAAGTTTTTGAAACGCGCGTTTCGCGACGCGGCCACCGTGTGTTGTTACCACCACCGTAAGATTACTTACCTTTCGCATTCCCTTCGAAATGCTTTTCTTGTGTTAGCCAATGTACTGGTATCATTCCGCAACGTTGTCGAGCTCTTACATTCGGCTTTTATATTTTCCAAGGATTTCAATTCCTGGTACGTATCTTCCTGACTAGGGTGCTCGGAATGCTCACTGTTTTTACAACTTCTTACACAAATTCTATTTTCCAACATTTCGACGCGTGCCTTACAACTCTTTTTTGTTTATAAAGCGATTTTTTCTTGTACAATTGTTTTTCGTCGATTAAATATAATAATTTTGAGTCAAGTCGCTTCCCGGCAACAAATTCGAAACGTTCACCTTCCATCATCACGCTCTAATTACTTTCGCACTGTTTCAATAGCTACACGGCAATGACAGAAACGACTCAGGAATGCACCAAACATTATCTCTTTAAACAAAAGCCCCGTAAATTTACAGTTCATAATTTCAAGCACCCTACTTCATTGGGTTGATCATTCCTTTTCACACCATAGGTTGGTAGCACATGCATACAACGCAGGGCCTCTGAGGTGTTCCAAACATAATGACAAACCAGCATGTAGCACCATTATATGATGTAGGGTGCTATTACTGCTATTTCATTGTGGTAATATTTGAACAAAGCAATTCTTTTCGCAAATGACATATCGATCAATGTTTTTGGGCGATATGTCATTTTAGTTTGGGTCTTATGACATTGCTTTTGGGCGATATGTCATTTTAGTAATTAGGGTTTTGGGCGAAATGACATATTTGGGCGATATGTCATTTTCGTTTTGGGCGAAATGACATTGGGCGAAATGACGGTACGCCAGAAAAGGATGTACTCGGTGTAAAAACTGTGACATCTACTATAGCTGCCACGCAGAAAGTCATGAATTCGGAAGTGGATTTGCCTTGGAAAAGAGACTGAAACGCCTTGTCTCGCGGTTTAACTCTATAAGTGACCGTATAGCTACTATCCGCATCAAAGCGAAATATTTTTTTATCTCGTTTATCTGTACACATGCTCCGACGGAAGAGAAAGACGAGGAGACCAAAGACACATTTTATGAGTGTCTAGAAGAAGCATATGATCACTCCCCTGGCCACGACCTTAAAATTGTTCCGGGAGATTATTATACATATATTACTATCTTCTATTCAGTCGCGCCAGGTTTAGTCAAATTTGGTATACATTAAGCATTTGCCAAAGAAAAGTCTTAGAATGAAAATGGAGAGCATTAACACTTCCGTTCTGGTGCCTTTCACACAAATCACCCGATTTTCCAAACTTCCAGCATTTCTATGTTATTTGTGGCACCTCCCACACAAATGGTCCGTTTTTCCAATTTTTTAATTTTTCCTCTATAATCTCTAGAAGAAGAATCGAATAATCATACCTGCTGGTACTTTCCGTACAAATAACAAATATTATCCGCTTCATATCTTTCATAAGTTCAAGTCCACCTGACTGAACTTTCTATTTCGGTTTTATTTTCTAATTATAATGCTTGGTAATACAAGGTGGCATGCGAATTACAAAACAATAAGAAAATTAAATAATTTTTTTTAATTTCACTTATTAATTTTTTTTATTGTATGGAAAATTCAATTTTATGTTGTAGAACAAATTGGTATTGAAGGTGATGGGCCGTAAACGATCTCCATGCTCATTCACGCATATGTGGCTCTTGATCAGAAAATTATTCATTACGGAATCGCCTCAATTTTAATGGACTGCTTCAACTTAGTCAAATTACTTGGTTTCATAATCCATCATAATCCATCGGATACGCTTTCGGCGCAATTCTGGGTACAAAAAACACCCGCAACATCTTTAAACAACGGTCCCCATTGACAGTTGACAGTAGCACGATTTGTGCGCTACCTTGTATTGCAAACCCACAATTCCATTATTTTTTTTCTATTGGAAAGAGGAATATATTTTTAGGTTTATATTTTTCATGCAGTTGTACTGAATTTAGACAAATTCGGTTCTCCTGATGGGTTCAATAACTTAGATGTCAGAATAAAAATGGACTGCATTGCCACACCCATTCTGGTATCTACAAATTGACAGATTTATCGAAAGTGAAGTGTTTTCAAACACAATATATTGTATGTTATATTCTAATGCTTGAAAAAACGTGAAAAAATCGACCGGATAACCCCACTATTCCTTTCCTTTCCAAGTACAGGGTTGCCCATATTCGACGGACCCATGTTTTTAAAAAAAAAAATCAAAGAAAAAAATAAAAATTTGGCGGTTGGCAATCTTATTCATTTAATTTGTTCCAAGTAGATTTGTTTACATCAATTTTTGAATATGATATCTCTCAAATGGCCGCCTCTGGCGTTGATGGCGTATTGTGCCCTTTTTGCAGCATTTTCCATCGTTTTCGCCAACATTTCGGCCGGAATAGCGGCTATTTCTTCACGAATGTTGTCCTTGAGCTCTTCTACGGTCCTTGGCTTGTTAACGTAAACCTTTGACTTCAAATGTCCCCACAAGAAGAAGTCAGCGGGCGTCAAATCGGGCGAACGCGGTGGCCAGTCCAAATCACCGTTTTTCGACATCAAACGGCCCGGAAACAAATTCTTCAGAAAATCGATTGTTATGCGACTTGTGTGCGGTGGAGCGCCGTCTTGTTGAAACCAGAACTGCCTCATACGCTTTCGACGAATAATTGGCATCACAAAATTGGTCATCATGTCGCGATAACGCTCCTGGTTGATGGTAACAGCATGGCCATTTTCGTTTTGGAAGAAAAACGGCCCAATGACCGTTTTCGCACTAACGCCGCACCAAACTGTGACTTTTTCGTCATGAAGAGGCAATTCTTGAATCTCCTGAGGATTTTCAGTGGCGTAAATGCGGCAATTTTGCTTATTTACGGTCCCATTCAATGTGAAATGGGCTTCATCGGACATGATAATTTTGTTCCAAAATTGCTCGTCATCATCGGCCATTTCGATGACTCGTTGGGCCCATTCCAATCGACGACGCTTGTCCGCAAGCAACAATCTTTGCGTCAATTGAATTTTGTACGGGAACAAATGCAAATCAACGCGAATAATCCGTTGTAAAGTGGACCGAGCCATGCCCAACTGCTGAGAACGGCGTTTTTGGGATGTTCTTGGGGACCTCTCAACCCTGGCTCGTACGGCAGCGATATTCTCGGCCGATCGCCTTGGTCGACTTTTATTTGGCCTCTTCGGGTTAGAAAGAGCCTCACCAGTCGAAAATTTTTCGTATAAACGCTTAATGGTGTTCTTAGAAGGCGCACTTCTCACATTTTTTAATATTTTAAAAGCACGTTGAGTTTTCACAATTGACTTCTTCTGTTGAATGTAAATTTCAACTATTTCAGAGCGCTCGCGTGGCGTGTATTGTTCCATAGTAAAAATCTGCTTGGACTGACGCTTCAAACGCGGTATGTCATTAAGCGATCTGACATCTCTGTCAAAAGTTATGGCGTTGCCAGATGGGTCCGTCGAATATGGGCAACCCTGTATATTTAACAAATTCCCACATTCAGTGAGCTTACACGCATTATATTTGTAGACTCGTTGAGTAAGAGACCTACAGTTTACCGACGATTCCGCACGTCACAGTTTGAGAAGCATTCACAAGACTTGTCGACTACTCGAAATGTTCGTCAAACACATTCACGTGGCGAGGTTGAATCTGCAATCAAGTGGACGGTAGTCACGTGTACTAATCATCGCTTTACGGTTGGTCACAAATTACCTACTTTCACTACATGTTTCATTCCATTGTATTAAATTCAGTATAACTTAGCAAGCATCAGGTTTTTATTAAACTTTGTTCTGCGTATGAGAATGGTCTGCATTGCCGCTGCAATTCACTATGACCGTTTAGGCACCCCTCACAATTCTGTTTCAGCCCAAAAGGACATTGAATGAAGATATTTGTAAGTCACTGCAACTGACTGAAATTGTCCACACTGGGTTTCTTTATCGAAAGCGATGATTGTTTTGCGAAAGCAAAACACTATAAATTGAGTCTATGATAAGAGCCTACATCTTTTCTTTGGATGAATTTCACGGACATTTCTTACTGCTTTCCTTAGAGCCGATGTTGCAGAGTATTTTATGATCAGCCTTGATGAACTGCAATATGACAAAACAAAATCCTATCCTCAAAATGGATATGGAATAAATTCAGGATTTCTTTGCTCTATTTCGAAGTGAGAATACGTACAGAGGAAGTGATAGTAAAAATAAACAATGTTGTGATTGAATGTGCAGAGTAAAATTAAAGTAGTTGTTTTCAGAGAATGCTTCCTGACAAATACTTACTTATCGCCAAAAAGTGCACATAACATACAAAAATATATGGGAGAACACAAGTCGCTATGTTGAAATCAGTTTGTTTTTGTAGTTGAAAAAGCGGGTTCAATATTTTTTGCTTTTGCCATCGGTTAACATTGTCTAAAATATGTAGAGAAAGATTATTTTCTCATTCAAATCCTATAACGGAGGCAAAAATGTGTGTCTTTCAATGACCAAATGAAGTGTCCTTTGCAGTATGGTCATAGCGTCTGCCATAGTAGAATAGAAATTTCAGTAAGGTGAACTAACTTACACATAGCTTCAACTAACGAATTTTTCGTTTTTGCAAAAGTATATCGGATGACAAAACGAAATAACTTCCAATGAAATAAGTCCTAATGAAATGAAAAAATAGGGCCAACAAAATATGAAATAATTGAAATTTACATGATATCAAACCAAAATATGTAAAATTGCTCCCGAGGTGAAATACATTTCAAAGAATTGAGCTTATTTCATTGTGAAATAACTCCCTGATAAATAAATATTAAAATCAAACTGAAATTAACCAAGAAAAAAAAAACAAAAACAAAATTTAGTCCCAAACTTATATTTGTGAAGTAAACTGTTACGAAAAACTCAATTTTCTTTCTTTTCTTTTTTTGGGTAACAGAATTTAATGGAGGCCGTGCGAGCCGCCAAGGCGAGCACCATAGAGATCGAAGAAAAAAAGAAAATCTAAAAAATGGTATTGGATGATCGTCGGCTGAAGGTGCGTGAGCTAGTTGGAATGATAGACATTTCAGAAAGTGACATACATCGAAGATTTGAAGATGAGAAAGCTGTGCGCAAGATGAGTGCCGCTCTTGCTTTCAATAGTGCAAGAACAGCATCAGGTTTGGCTATGTTTCACCGCAGTGAAGCCAAATTTCACGTCGATTTATAACTATGGACGAGACATGAGTCCACCTCTTCCAACCCAAGACAAAATAACAATTAAAGCAGTGTACTGGAATGGAAGAATCATGTCCAAAGAAGACGAAGACGGTTCCATCTGCAGACAAGGTCATGGTGTCTGTTTTTTGGGATGCGCATTGGATTATGTTTATTGATTATCTTCAGAAAGTAAAAAGAATCGACGGCGAATATTATGCTAATTTATTGCAGCGTTTAGGTGATGAAATTATGGATAAAGTTCGCATTTGGCGAAAAAGGAAGTGTTATTTCATCAAGACAATGCTCCAGTTCACAAATCCACTATGGCTCGGTGGAAAATATTTGCCAACAATGGACGTGGATGGATGGTCTGAGCTTGATGGCTATTTTAAGGAGTTTGATAGTTCTTACCTATAAACAGGGTATAGAAGCTATTGAATATCGCTGGAGAAAGTGTATCGAAGAACCGCTCTCGTATGTGGGTTAACTTGGGTAATTTGTGTCGGAGGTAACGGAAAGGGCGCAGTTGTCCGTTGAATTTAGTGAAACTATTATAAACAATAAGTATTATGGACAAATATGATGATTACTGCAGCCATCTAATAATATAGGTTATCCAATTCTCGTTTTCAAAAGTAAATTTAGATAGAACATGCATAAATGCTTGGATCTTGTGTACGAAATACAATGTCATTTAAATGGCCGCCCGTGGTTCGGTTGCAGCAGTGGATCCTTTTGAGGTTCCTCCAGCGTCGTTTTCACTTTTAATTTTTTGGATTATTTTTCATTTTCAGTCACGTTTTTCGGATGCAATAGCTTTTCCACAATCTCTTCTGGGTTCTCCGAGATTTATATGCGACAATTTTGCTGGTTAACATAACCACGAAGAAAATTGAATCACCATTTTTGTAGTAAGTTTTAACTATTTTCGCGCATTCTTTGGTTATTAAAGGATCCACATTCATAAATGGCAAACCTTTCACTGAATAAATAACACTTCAGACGACAGGAATTTTGCAGCTGATAGCCTCGCCAAACTGGCGGTTTTGAAACTGCCAAATGTATAGCCCTATACTACCGCATTAAGATTGAATGCCTGTAAATGATTAATAGTATGTGCGCATATAATACTAGGCGGGTTGTGCATTTTTAATTTCACCAACCGCTTGTCGTGTATTAAACTTTACTGAATTCAGTACGCTGGGTATTTACCCATTTATACCCAATTTTATACCCGGGTATTTATCTAATTTTGGGTAAATACTAATTTGAATAACAAATACTTGTTGTTACGTAGAGTAACAGAAATGTTAACATTTTCGAATTTATTTTGAACATATTTTGTTTAAGTATATTTTGTTTATGCATTTCTTGATGAGTTTTGGTCAGATAAGGCAGTTGCGACTACATCAAACACAACAAAAATTCTTAAAAATTCTCGAATCAAATGAATATGGCTTCAACTATGATACTGAATGATGCCGAAAAAACTGAGCTATCAACCATATTCAATGAACGATTTAAAAAACCATAAAACCAATACATTTAGCTGCGAATTTGCTAGATCCTAAGACACAAGAAAGTGATCTTGATCTGTCTGAGGAGGTAGATGCATTGGAATTCATTCACACAATGTCACAGGCGCTAAACATAAATGTAATGGCAGATTTTGCCAATTATAAGGCCAGAAATGATTTCTGGGCAAAAACTTTTGTCTGGAGCTGTTTGGATGAAATTTCTCCAGAAACTTGGTGGAAAGGAATTTGTGGAAGCACTCAATTAAGCAAATTAGCTGTTCGAATTTTAACAGCTCCCTGTACTTCAGCTGCTACTGAACGTTCCTTTAGCACCTACAGCTTCATTCACTCCAAAAAAAGGAACCGTTTAACAACACAAAGAGCAGGAAAAATAACATATATATCGTGCAACTGGAACTTGCTTTTTAAAAATAGTTTACCACCTTCAACAGTAAGCACGCGCTCCACTCAATTAGAAAATTCCATGAATTCTTCACCTGAAGGTACTCAAGACGATATCCCTTCAACTTCAACAGGAATCACGCACTCTACTCTATATGAAGTTTCATCGGATACGGACTGCGACAGCGATTACGATTAAACTTAAAAATTATTTCATTCGTTATTAAAAAATCTAATTCATAATAAAAAAATAAATTCAATTGATCTTAAGCTCGATAAAAAATAATTTTTTTAATATTAAATTCTTTTAATTTATTTAAATTTTTCTTTATTCTAATTTATACGCACATTTTGGGTAAATACCCAGGTGCTTTGGTAAATACCTGGGTATTTACCAATAAATACCCAATTTACGTTTTGGGTATTTACCCTGGTCCCATCACTACTTGTACCTATTAGATTTATTTATACAATTTTGTCTAGTATTATAAAATAGGCTAACATCTAGGCCTAAAATCTAGTATACTCCAAACTACCAGCTGGAAATTACAGACGAAAGATTGCATTTCGAAAAATCCGCCAATTTGTGTGGAGGATTGTTCCAAAAGGCAGTTGACAAAGCAATCCATTTTTATTCCTCCAGTTAAGTTTTAAAGTAAAGATTCTATAATAGTTACAAAAATCTGTGTAACCGAATAAAAGATATGTATTTAAGAATATCTGGATTACATCGGTAAAAATATTATGCTGTGTCAAGTTTTAAGAAGTTTTGTATCTCACCTAATTATATATATTAAATTAAATATGTTAAATTAAATATTCTTCTTCATTCTGGATGTTACATTTTGCGCAATATTAAGTAATACTCGTATATGTCCAATCCATGCATGAGGCATGAGGTAACTTTTTATGTTATAACCACTCAGGGAAAGTTATATTTCTATTCAATATGTAAAAATGTAAACCGAAAATTTGATTTCGATTCATATTTCTTTTTGCTTTCTTAGATAAAATGAAACCGAAAACTTAGATTGATTCAGTTTCTCCAACCCAACATAATGAAACAGATATTTAGAAGTTTCTTTAGCTATCACAGTTTATTAAACTTTCTCTGTACTTATAGATAGAACAATAAAGTGATGTGTCCTGTCGAAGTACGAACTTGTGTCCATTGGGGAATATATAACTAACTGTATTTTGTAAGCGATTTTCCGAGTTGCAAGATTTCATATTTCGAAAATTTATTAAGTTTGTCTGTCTGTCTGGTAGCAAGCAGAGCTTCCATAAATCTACACGAAATCTCCAAAAATGTGGCACAGCGTAATATTTTGCTATGAGTTGTAAATGGACTACGTCAATCCGCCTCTTCTGGTCCTTTTCAAATAAATGATCTATTTAATCCATTCATTCTTAGGTTCATATCTTTTATTTAATTCCAACAAATTCAGTCAAATCAGTTAGAGGCTAAGCGATTTCTAAAGTGGCGTGTGATAAGGAAAACAGCCACGCCCCTTCTAATACTTCACACACAAGTAACCATAAGGCAAGAGCGGTTTAAACCATGTATATTTAGCTTCAAATATTTAAAGCTGTTGTAATATTTGGTACGTATCGTGAGCTGAATAAACATCTGACATTCAAATTGTCCGATTTGTGGACATTTTATTGCTTTTTGTCATTATTCATCATTACAGAATCATTACAGTGTTCAAATGGTACGGTTTCGCCGTGTTTGGAATATTTTTATATCGTACTCGATATAAAATGACAACGAATTGGTCAGCCTTAGAAAATATTGATAAAAAGGTAAAAATGAGGATGCAAATTTCGATTATTTTACCATAGGAAACTTCATCACCTTGAGATTATAGATGTGCTAATAATTCAACGAATATCGTTTACTAAATTAACAAATTTTTCCATTTTTCCATCCAATGAATACAATTTCGTTAAGTTCATCTAAAGAAAAAAAACCAGGCTTTGTTGAGGAAAATCTAAGATCTGTCACTAAATGAAAGAAAATAGTAAAAGATATAAACTCATAACCTACCCTCTTATAACAACTTTAGAGATTTCAACGTTATGAGGGGCCGAAGCCACTACAGAAATATGAGGTTGACAACCGTCCCTAAACACCCCAATCCGCTTTGACACGACAAAATCTCCATCAAATCAACAAAATAGCAAAATGCTGTCGTAATACGATTTTGTAAAGCAGCAGTTCTCTTTCGACGGCTACAAAAAAGTAATATTGAAATGCGGGGAGAATACAACAACAGCCAATATTCATCCTACTGCCCACTTATCATTGTCATCAAATCCTTCAAATCTCAAGAGATGCTTCACATTGATTTACTTTCGATTAATACATATTTTCAAAACAGGAAATTGTCATCTACTCTTCATCCTTTCTTCTCTATTTACGTCGTCTATTGCCTGAACTTCCTTTCTGGCGCAAAAATCATCAAACGCTGGAGTATTTATTAAGTGGCAATGATATGGACAGATGATGAGAATGATGGTGCCAAAATTTGAGGCGATGGGAAGCTCGGACGAAATCATCCACCAGTGATGACTGCAATAACGATGATGATGATGACTACCAAAAATTTGTTATTTCTTTGATATTTTTATATTTTTTTTTCTTGTTGTGGCTGTCGCTAATGATGTTATTAGAACTAGCCTAGCACATTTCATAATATTTGATTGGAGATTATTATGTGTCATCTTGTAATCCAAAAAACTCATTTATTTCTGTATCGTTTTTATGTCGATACCATCTTTGTGATTAGATCCATGCGACTGAAAGGCGCTGTTGTGAGATGGGGAATTAGTAGGCACCTGCAAATATAGATCTTTGGCTTACTTGTGTGCCATTTAATCTGGAAAAAGTCATTCCATTTTGTCAAAATGACATATACGAGTAAATGCATAACTTATGGAGAGTTTTACAGTCGTATACAATTATTTTTACGAGTATTACAGCAATAATCCATTAACTTGCGAGGTTAGTAGTTAGTAGTGGAAGAGCATCTCGAATTGGTTAATAAAACGCCAAATACTTGTTATTAGTTCAAACTTATTGTAATGCCTATAAACTAGACCCCTTCCGATATAATGTATTTTTGCTAACGAGCAAGCCAATCAACAAATTATTTTTGAAATCGCTAATTCTCTTTTATGTCTTCTATCGGGTGAAAAGAGAAAAGTTATTCGGAGCCATGTTAGGTAAACCAAACACAATATTCCGATGACATGTGTTATTTTTGACCTAAAATTCGTTCAGCTTTGTGAGATTGTGAGTTGTCATATTACAAATATTCCCCCAAATATTTTTTATTTACTCTTTCTAGCCTTTTTGGCAAAAATTCAAAATGCACAACAACGCGATAATTAAAGAAAACAGTCAAAATCACATTGACTTTAGATCGATTTTGACGAGGCTTTCTATACTTTCATCTAGAGGAACTGTATGTATATCATTCGATAAGTAAATACGAAACACCCAAAAAGAAGCGTTTGAAGTACCAAGCAAGCATTTCATGCCTTTTTAAGTTTTTGTGAAATTTAAGTGGCTGGCTTGCCGCACCTGGCAGGACGGGTAGTGGAGACGGCAACTGCCGTAAGTCTTTATGAAACTTATAGCCCAATACTTTCCCAGATGGTATCTGGGAATTGTAGTTGAGTTTTATTAGCTCACGCCTTCTACCACACAAATTCAACGATTTTCCGAAATTCATCCATCCGTAATATGAATTGTTCTACTGGGGACCACAATTTAAAGATGAAGAGTGTTTTATCCAGAATTGCGCCGAAAACGTGTCCGTTTCAACAACATTTGGTTCCAGCATAATAGGGCAACTGCACAAATAGCCAGACCGGTTAAGGTGAAGCTCTAACGAAAATTCCCAGACAAATTAATATCCAGAAACTTTAATTTCCGCTGCCCACCAACGTCACCTGATTTGGCCGAACCAGACTTTTTTTTATGAGGAATTTGACTGAATTCAAGCAGTCCATTAAAACAACAATTTAGGCGATCCTGACTTCAACCCTTCAGGCGACAATGAATAATTTTCTGATCAGGCGTCGCATATGAGTGAATGAATGTGGAGAACATTCAAGGTCTATCATATTCAAAACTAATTAGGTGTATAAAATAAAATTGAATTTTGCATACAATAAAATAAAAATAAATAAAATACATTGATTAGACTAAAAGTTATTTGAATTTCCTATTGTAACACAATTGGTACGCCACCCTATATTACGCAAAATTTATAAAAATCGAAAGATTGAACCAATATATTTTTGGCTTCATATCTTCAAATTAGTTACACAAAATTTGGTCAAATTTATCACACGTTGAGCGTTTGCCAAAGTAGGATCTCAGAGTGAAAATAGCACCCATTCTGGTGCCGCCCATAAAAATTAAATGATTTTTCAAAACTCCATAAATTCTGTGCAATTCCCAATTCTTCGGCTGCAGTGATTTGTATTTCCATCAATTACGTTGTTTTGCAATTCTCCACAATATCGAATGACAATCGGTCAAGTAACGACGTCCCTTTTGGTAACTTTCATTTGGTTCGCATTTTTCATTCAACTGCACTACATTTTAATGTAATTGAAGTTGCATCAGCAATTATTTCTGCGAATGAAGGATTGCACTGCCACTCCCCTTAGGGTACAAAACATGCAAATTGGCCGATTTACCAAAGGCCGTTCTAGAACTTCCAAATAGAGAACTTTAGAAGGCTTCAATTTTGCTATTTTTTTGTGCTTGAATTCCGAGTAATTTTTGCAGGAGTACAAAATTTCGAGTATTTTTCGTAGCAACGCAAAGGGATTTTGGGTGAAGATGTGTATAAGTCAGTTCACCTGATTGATATTTCTATGCTGTTTCGGTTTCGGTTCTGTTGACTAGTTTGCATGTCAAAACCTACGTCTCATCAAGGGTTGTAATTTTTTCTTTTTATAACGGATAATATCGAATATCCGTTATAAAAATTGGTAAACAAACTTGAGTTGAACCGACTAAATAGTTCACAGTAAACAAACTAAATGACAGATCGCGATCAAACTTCAGTTTAGTACCGAGACTGAATAGTTCCAATTTAGCGACAAAAAAAATTTTGAAAAATCTTTTAAGCGGGCTTTGGCAGGATATATGTTATAAACGATCAATAGAGAACTGACTGTACTCGTATGCCAATCGTTAGAATGTCTTTTGGGAATTCAGTCAATACAGAGTATTCCTTTGAGGCAGACAGTGCGTTGTCCGTGCGAGAGTTTTACAAAAACGTTGATTTATATAGTGCACCAAGCATTCCACTTATTCAAAATCGGGTCAACAAATTCGAAGAGGCCGATACAATACTGAAGAACCCAAAATACAGGCGACCAGAGCCATCAAGAACGATGTAAAACACGAGGAGTATAAATGAGTCGGTTTGAAACTACCCGAATTTTTCAATTCGGAGGAGCACAACTGCTTTAAAAGTGCATAGATCATCATTACACCTAATTTTGGTAACAAATTCAATTAGAGCAATAATTAAAATCCCAAAATGTTAAAATCCCGGGGCTTGATTTTGTAAATCAGTCAATGGAGCGATTTTCAATGCTTACCTACATATTGTTTTTGGTTGAAGCTCATTTTCATCTTAATGGACACCTAATTATTCAGAACTGCAACTACTTGATTGCCACGAATCTGAAATGGAAGCATGACTTTTACCTGCTGGGTTATCTCAAATCGAAAGTATACTCCAATACATGGACATTCCAGGTGTATTTGAAAGAAGATATCATAAGAAATTTTACTGTTCCCTAATGCTGCGAAGGCGAGGGGCATTTTGGTCGATATTTTTTTTTTTTTTTAATAAATTCGTAAATTGTGTGCTTTTTAATTTAATAAATAAACATTTTTTTCAGCAAACGACTTACATTTTGTTTAATCAATGCACGAAATATGAAGTTTATATGGGACGCCTGGTATTATGTCATGATTCGGCATTTCGTTATTTTAATTTTTTTACCTTCTTTAAAATTATATTACTTTTTTATAAATTTTATATTTTTTTTAAACTTATAATATTGAGCAGATTAAATCTAATAGACGAATTGTTGCATATTGTAATTTACTTTTAATTGGCCGGAAGGCTTTAAATTACCAGCCAAAAAATTAATAAATAAATAAATAATACAAATTTTAATAGATATTTCAGCAGCATTTATTGCCACGTAAGATGTTTATTGCACAACTGACATAACGCAAACTTAGATACGTTACACAAATTTGTTAGAAGTTAATTAAATTCCACTTCGTTAATTAAAATTCTAGTTACATATTCATAACTTTGTGAACTATTCTACATATTATGTCAATGGCAGTTTTTTTGTGCATCTACATATATTTATAAATCCTGTACTCGTATCGCAGAAAGCATTTTGAGATTAGTTATTTAAGCTTGCCAATTAATTTTCAATTCAACAGATTCTTTGAATACTTATAAATGCTTTTGTGTACCAACATCGGTTGAACAACCGCCATCACATTTAATATCATGAAATTCATGTATTTTTCATAGGAATAATTGAAGAATGAAATGCCATCTCTCAAAATGGATTTGTATAAAACATTTCCACACTTTTAATCAACTGAAAAGGTTTTTATGTACAAAAACCCCCACTTGTACACGAAATATACGGACAAGGATACACTTTGCAGTCTAAGAGAGGGGGATTCATAACTACACTGACACCATCGAAATATCGTTTTCATATTTCTAAATAAACAAATGTGCAAACACAGCAAACCAGATATGAATATCCATAAAACCTTCCAAATGTAGACAGAAATTTATTTCAGTGTCGGACTCGCAATTTTCTTTTTAATTTTTTTTAGCAGCAAACTTCGAAAGTAAATCTAATAGAGAAATACCCATAATATAATCAAAAGAATAAAATATTTATATTCGAAATATCCTTGCTGTATTAAATATGACATCAGTGGCAACCTTACAAAAAAAAAATCGTGCAAGCTGCCAAGACGAACATCATAGTGGTCGACTAATTGAGATGTTCACGTCAGACACGGTTAAGAAAACCCATAAAATAGTATTGAATGATCGTTGGAAATTAATTTCAAAAAGTGCTATATATATGTATATGTACATCGTATATTGACTCAAGAATTGAAGACGAGAAAACTGTTTTCAAGATGGGTGCCGCGCTGGTTTTCAATAGAGCAAAGCAGCGTCGTGAAGATGTTTCAGCAAAGTGTTTGGCATGGGAGAATCGTATTCAAAAAAGGCGAAGATGGTTCCATCTGCAGGCAAGATCATGGCGTCTATTTCTTGGGAAACGCAAAAGATGATTTTCGTTGATTATCTTTAGAATGTACAAACCACCAACGGTGAATATTATTTTAATTTATTACAGCGCTTGGTGGTGAAATTATGCAAAAAGGCCACATTTGACGAAAAGGAAAGTGTTGTTTCATCAAGACAATGCTCCAGTTCACACATTCACTATTGCGATGGCCAAATTGGTTCTTTGTGCACCTTACTCGCCAGATTTAACTCCCTTGGACTATTTTCTATTTCCAAACTTGAAAAAATGGCTCGATGGTAAAAGATTTGCCAACAATGAAGAGGTGAAGTCTGCGGTTGATGGCTATTTTAAGGAGTTTGGCAGTTCTTACTACAGTTCTTCTTACAGGGTAAAGAATCTGTTGAAATCGTTGGAAAAAGTGTATCGAGCTAAAGGAAGATTATGTTGGGAAATTAAGCAAAATTGACCCAACTTTTTTGTGCTTTCTTTGTTAGGTCGACCAGTTTTGGACCGTCCTTAGGAAATTCTTAGCGTGTACTAAATTTGAATTAATTTAGTGCAACCAGATAGAACATATGAATCTAAACGTATAGGTATATGGATTAAACTGGTCAATTGTAATTGGAGGTCCCAGGTGGTGCCCATCGATTTTTAAAATTTTGCTGGAAAAGCCAGATCAAAACAGAAAAACAATACAAATTGTCATGTACCCCGTAAATAAGATGTTAGACTGCTTTTCACATTTGGCGACCTTCCACGCATTCTATTTTTAGACCCACTTAATGGGATCCACAGTTTTACGGTACTACTCGAAGTGTTTGTCAGATACATCGAGATTAAATAATGATAGGTGGCGGTATGCGGAGTTGAACTCGGAATTATGCGATCGATAAGCGATCAAAATAATGAACAAAAATTCACATAGCTGCATCCTACGAATTAGGAGTTGCAGAGATGATGAATGATGAGTTGCGGCCAGTCACAAAAAATTTCCATGAATGAGATATGGGACAGCTTTTCGTATCCAGTGAGCTTATTCCCACTCAGCGTGACATATAGTTTAACGACGATTCTGCATGTCACGGTTTGAGAAGTATTTACCAGACTTGCCTATTACTTAATTATTCGAAGTGTTCGCCACACATATCGATTGGCCGTGCCCAAATGGTAGGTGTTTGTAAGCGGGATTGATCCAGCGATCATGTGAACGGTAGTAGCATGTACGGACGTCCGTCGGGAAGGTATACCAATTTGTTTTGCCGCCATTTTGGTAAACATTACACTTGACAGCTTATATTTGGCAGTCGTGAAATAGAGACGTGGCAAATTTATTATCATCGCTCTACGGTCGGCCTTATTTGTGGTCGTGGTTATTGAACAATTACGAAAAACCCCCATTGTAAATACGAAATCGTTCTGAGGTTATATATAATATATGATAAAAGAGCGTTCATAATTTACCTGGCGATAGATTGGCACAAAGTCCCCTACGCTATAAACCAAATATACACACCTCTGCAAAATCGCGTACGTGTAGTGTACGACGCTGTGGCGATATGTAAGCTTCTACCCACTTAAATATTTGATTCCTGTCTAACATGGCGCACGTCAATATTTCTCTATCCGACCCTTTTATAACCACCACAGTAGGGTTAGCGTGATAGAAATAATAAGGACTGAAAGTATATTCAAACGTGATGTCAATTATGTGAATCTTTTTGAATAATTTCCTCATTTATTCTTCAATTCGAAGAGCCGCCGCATTTGCATGCGTGATCCCTAAAGGTACGAACTAAGGTTACATATAAAGTAGGGTAAGACAACGTTCTTATCTGATGATAGGCTGCTAAATCTTTAAGTAAAGGTAAGCATAGCTAGGAATAAATTTTCCCATGTATCTTCGGAACATTTTCATTGATTTTTCCTCAATTTTACTACTCGTATTTAATCAAACAATGGTGGCTATGAATGGTAGCAGGAAGGGTCGTGGTTATTGACGGATATTAAAAAAACACGAATTTGCATTGAGAAAACGCGCTATTTCGATGTACGTATTACTTATAGGAAGAAGGTATTTTTTTCACATGTTCACTTAGCTGCCGATTAACAGGTAAGTCGTCCACTATAATATCGTTTATAAGGCTATGAGGGACAAATTGATACAGTAGAAAGAAACTTGATTGATTATACAATTACACTGGTTTACACATTTGGCAAAAAAAAAAGAAACTGACTGCGGAAACGAAGCATGTTTTTTAATTAATCTGGGTGCGCTTAATTCGAAAATTGGTTTATCACGTCTTGTTCATTTTTTATTGCATGCTGGCATGCTGTAAAACCGTCAATACCGACACCACAATTTTGCAATTATTAATTTGACAGCAGCCCTCCTTCATTCTACATCTTCATAATAGTAGCGTTTAAGCGTGTCCGGAGATCGTGCGTTACTGATTCAAATTATTTTTGCTTTGGGGATAGTGAATATTTGGTTGAAAAAAGGATATGCAGAAACTTGAACAAACCGCGAATACCGACAGTATTTTGCAATAGTTGCAGAACCGTTTTATACAAGTGGTCAAATGTTAAGAAAATCTATTTCGATTTTTAAATTCCAGTACTTTGGAGAGAGTCAAGTAACCACCAAACCGATTGATATTTCTGTTGCTGGATTCAAAAAGAAAAATCGAAAAAATATTACTAAGTGTCGAATGTCCCATCAGTTTCCAGACCAGTTCAACCAACCTCCACCAAATGATACATTATTACCTGCCATACCCAGTGCTACGAGCAATGATTCCGAAACATCTTTCACCAGCATTGGTAGTTTGTATCAGGCTGATGATGAAGCCATTTAGTGACTCAAGCTGAGCTGAATGATCTAATTCGGGACTTACATTCAGTTGGGACAAAAGTAACATATTTTGAAAAAAAAAAACACTCTATTCTATACTGTACTGATGTTGACGGTATATTTGAAAAAATTAACCACCTATATGACAAAACTGAATGGAGATTATTTATTTATGCCTCTAAGTACAGTTTAAAGGCTCTTCTTTTGCATAACGGGAATGAAAAATCATCCACGCCAATTTGGTCATGCCGTTAATACAAAGGAAAATTACGAATCAATAAATAAAATTTGAACATTACTTATATACAACGACTTTAAGGTATGTGATTTAAATTTCTTTGTATATATAGTATACCTATAGACCATCGTAAATAACTGTAAAACTGTAAACAGGTTAAGTTTCAGGTCGTTGGTTTGTTGACTGGTATGCAAGGAGGTTTCAAAGGAAATAGCAATCCTTTGTGTATGGGATAGTCGCGATATATGTCATCATTACGTCAGAATATAGTGGCCAAAAAGGACTGAGTATTCACCAAGAAAACAAAACATTTCAAATAAATCATTAATTGATCCAAATGACGTTCCTCTTCCGCCGCCGGGCATAAAATTGGATCTTTTTAGGACCTTTACCAAGTCTCTGGACCAAGATGGTGCAGCATTTAAATACTCGTATTTGTTAGCGGTTTTTTTCTAAAATTTCATATGCTAAAATCAAAGAAGGCATATTTGTTGGCCTTCAGATCAGGAAGCTATTAAATGAAGACAATTTTTCACAATGTTTGTTGGAGAAAGAATATGCAGCCTGGAAATCTTTCAAGAGCATCGTGAAGAGTTTTCTTGGAAACAATAAGAGTGAAAACTGCAGACAAATTGTTGCTGAATTATTGAAAAATTGTCATGAATTAGGTGCATTTTCTTAATTAGCATTTAGTTGTTTTTTGTCACAAAAAGGGAGCTTGCTCGGCAAGATTTACTAAACCATGCTGGCAGATTATTGCTGAACTCTAATAAGTGAAAACGAACCAACAAAAGACAAACGACTTTCAAATAATACCATTCACTTTTGAAAATTCATTGTTTTTTGAATAAACTAATGTAAACAACGAATAAAAACTTTTTTTTTTATTTATCTCGAAAACTTGACGTGAGAGAGAAAAACTAATTAAAGATACGAATTCCGCTCACCAAATTTCTCTAGGAAAGATATTTAGTTGCTCCAGTCCAAAACCATGTTGGACAGAGTTATTAACTCTAACTTCAAAAAAATTTATTTTTTTAATATGTTTGTCATTTATTCGTTAATTAAAAACAATATATGATAGTGTTTGATAAATGAGATGACGAACCACTTCTATTTAACATGTTTGTAAGGAACCGCCCCACTTGTGGGCGCGGATATTGAATACTATGCGATTTTTCACAGGAAACATAAGACAAGTTAGTATATTATGTACAGGAAGAGGTAATTTTTGAAATGTCGATGATCAGACAGCATACGAAAATAGGTATTTATGGATCGCAACTGTCACAAGTGGCAATATTTTCTCAAACTGAAAAGGCTTTCTCATGCAAAGGCAAAACTTACTCAGAAGAAAATAGCAAATTTTCAGTCCTTTCCAAAGCTTTATTCGCTTCTCAAAGAAATATATGATGGTAATTGACAGGTACGACAGGCATCCACCGTAGTTTCTACATCATTCGACAACACTACCTTAATTGAGGCGTGGTTATTGAAATATACTTCAGTGAATATCTCACAGGAAAAATGAGGAAGGTGCTGTAAGTAAGTCTCAGAAGAGGAAGTTTTTGACACATTCACTTAGCTGGAAACGTACTGGTGTGAACAAAAGCTTACACATATTACAGCTTCTTTTATTCAAAAATTTTCTGCAATTTAAAACCGTAAAACTCTTAATGAAGACCACTAATGCGGACAATCTAAATTGTTTATAGAAAGTATAAGTAAATTGTAATGAAATGATATTTGGATAGGATAAAGACAAACTTTAACTTTCTTGTTGATGGGACTGTATGAAGACATGGAAGTATATGGTCTTTTTGTGCAGGATTAGTGTGTAACACAATTAAAAGTATGTGCGCAAAGCTTAGCTAAATTCAGACCAAGACTGTACCTGAAATTCGAATATAACAGACTTGAACGATACAATTTACTTATATCTAAGCATGGACATAGAGTGTCAATTTTTTATGACATTCGCCTTTGTCCGAAACAAAGTATACGAGTATATGCTTGTTGAAATTGGTTTATAACTCCGACTTGTGTCGTATCCACAAGAACACATCGGGGGACAATCAGAGAGCGAAACAGACGGCCAGACGGACCAGTATCTGTTGGATAGGCAGACATAACGGCAACATCTAATCATAAGGTGGTCTGTGTCGACCTCTGTAAACTTTTTTAGTCCATCTATAATCTTTTTTGGTACAACTTTCAGCAGTACTAACCCAGTATGCTCCGTATACGTAATGCAAGGAATAAAATAGAAAAATATGCTTGACAAAGATCTCAACATGCTCTATAGTTTTTTTCGTCACATAACGGACACGACATGTTACTTTAACCTCATAAAACACATTAGGAACCAAAAGTTCTGCCCCGAAAAGAGCTTAACACTCCTTTGATCAACACTTCAATACAAAGTCAGCCTGCTTCGATATTCCATGAACAACTAAAATGTATTAAATACCTAAAACTCACTGTATGGGATATATTTACGAAATTCCATTTAATGTTTCAAAGATGTCTGGACCATGATTCTTTATTTAGATGATTGGCTGTCTACCAGATCAGATTTTTCCAAAGGTAATCTTGCCAGTACTTATGTTTTCCCCAATCTTTATCTGGGATTGAAAAGGGGCGAAACAGCCTGCAAAAAACCCCCTAATGGCATTGATAATTTTAAATTAGTATACAGGATTAACTTCAAATTTGGCTAGTTTGTATTTGTACTGGCTTTATATAAATTTTGATATTGGGGCTGTTTGCAGCCAATCTTATATAAAATAGCCTACAGTTCACTAAAAACCCAAATTCATTAAAACTTTACATACGGAATTTTTTTTCCTGGGATTAATCTTAAATTTACCTCTTTAAAATATTTTGTATCGCTTAGTATAACAAGTAATGTTGGGAAATTGTTGATTAAAATTTTAAACGACTCTCGACCTTTGGCCTGGTATTTCATGGTAATGCCATCAGATATTAGTCTGAGGGTAGCTAAAGTGAGAAGGCCACCAGTTGAGAAACATAAGCGGCATACTAACACCGAGCGTCTTAAGCCAATAGGTAACATTCGTTACTGAAGCTCAATTCATACCATCCAAGTGGTCGTTGGCCAACACTAGCATCAGATGCAATGGCCGCCCATCTTAAATAAAATTATCATGAAAACACCTAAAAAAATAATAAAACCGGTCTCTCTAAAGATCGACGACTCCCGTTCATAAATGAAAATGGGCTTACACGAATTTTATTTTAAATTCTTCACACTAAACCATACAATCCAGTATACACCTTGATCAGAAAATACTGTTTTTCCATGGATTTTGCAATACCTATCAGCATTTTCCATTTCCATTATTCCGGAATTCTAATTTAAAGGCGTTATTCGTAATATATTACAATCGGTTTATAAAATATTTAATAAGGGAATGCCTTAAATTGTGTTCATAAACCAAAAACTGATTCATTGAACGCTTTTTAAGCCTGTATTTGTATTGACGGGTTCTCCATCTATCAAGCTATTTTAGCCAGATTGTTGCGACAGATGTTTACAATTGTTTGGACATTTTCTGTATTCTTCATCATTAGAATTTTGCTAGCAATCGTTAGAAATTATTAAAAATTAACAAAATATCAATCCAACTTCTCCTTATTCGGTTTTTATATTCGAAAGCTCAAAAATTCAACTTATTATAATTTAAAACTGTAAAAATCTTATGGATATTTTTTGAAGAATTATTGTTAAATCTCAGAGTAAATCTTTGGGTATTGCGCTACACATTCACTAACAGGAGCGATATTTTCGGGAGTGCGTACATTGCGATAATGCACAGGCCTAACCACGTCTGTAACACTTCCAGTCTCTTCAAATGTCTTTATAATTTTGTCAATTCCTTGCGCAGTAGGTCGATTATAATGACCATAATTACCCCATAACGAAAAGTACCCACATTTGAATTACCTCATTTGTGGCCAGTTTTAACTATTTATACGGTTTCTTCGGTTGTTAAACGATCCATATTCGTAAATGGCAAACCTTGCACTAAATAAATAACACTTCAAATGACAGATATTTTACAGCTGACATCTTTGCCAGATCGGCGGTTTTGAAACCACTAAACAGTTAACCCCGTGTTTTTTTTTTCGTAGTATATATCTTTACTCGAATAAATCAAATATTGTGTGCGGTGCAATATTCTTTTAAATTGCATTCCAGGACTATTACAGCGAATTTAACCCACATGAATGGGTTCCATTTCTCTGACTCTCTAAATTATTTGTTCTATTAAAACTTCAAAAGTGTCGGTTCGCACTTACCGATACTCTTATGGTAGGTTTACACCATATCCTGGGTTGGCAATGCGACTGGCGCATCAAGAGTATTCTTGACATCAAGAAATATTCATCATTTTGTCCAACTACTTGTTACGATTTTTTAAGGAAATTGTAATTTGCTCTTGCCCTATTGGCAAAAAACTGGGGTAGTCGATTTTCATAATGTTCTCTGGCGGCGAATGTTTATGCAGTAAAATCATTCGCCTTAGACAGAAAGAAGTGGTAATCACTTAATTCCAAATCCGGACTATGGGATGGATGCATAAAAACCTTGCAACTGTGATCCCAAAAGATCTTCAGGAAAGTCAAGTTTCTGTTTCAAAAGTTTCTTTGAGTACGAAATCTTATCTTTCTAACGGCCATCGCACTTATAGGACGTGAGATATAGATTACTAAAACCGTTTTTTTACTATATATACATTCTAAAAGATAGTATTCGTTATAATCTTCTTACTAACAAACACCCTGCTTATGTTAGTCACTAAGGCTTAAACAGAGAGTATTAAACTGGTGGTTTGAGTGGAGTAGTTTGGAGGATTTTATGTTTCAGCTGCGAAAAATACCAATTCATATTAAAGTTATGATTCTGATTCTTCAAAATATGGCTTAAATAAGAAAGACAATTTGCCTAAATTGCATGCGTGCTAAATACGTCTATTTTTGATCAAACAGACAGAGAACAAACGTTGATAAATCGCTCATGTTGATGACTATAAGTATTCGAAATATTATGAAATATTAAGGGCTCTTCTTTGCTGATTTGATATACAAATTACAAAACGCAGCAGAATTTTGGTAAAAGAACATAGAGCAATGAACCTTGTAAGTCGATTAACCTGACTCGAATTTCTGTACGAGCTGTATTATCAATTCACTCCAAACTCTTTTCAGGCCAAAATGTGGATTACACTTTAATATAACGAGACGAGTCACTCTAGAATATTCGTAGTGTTGGTGTTTAGTCTATTTGAACATGGAGATGAAAGTGTACATAAATAAGAACATGCTTTATGTGGATACATCCCAACATAAGTACGTTGTGTGTACTTTCAAATATTGAATTCAATATGTGTTACAGTCTGGTCCAAAGAAAATGGCTCTCACTCTATGTCCACCTGTTGAAACATGACAAGTTTGTTTTTCAATCTGTGCTTTTAAGCAATCAGTTGAAAAACTCGTTACATAATTTTAGCCAAGTTCCAGTCATTGAAAAGCTTTTGAAATAGCATAACTCTGTGAATATGAAAAAGTAATAAATTGGGTTTTAATGTACACATACTACAGGGTGACTAATGAATACTACTACCAAGATGTTACTGAAAGGTGTTTTTTTACAAAATAATACCTGTAAGGGCAGAATTGTAGCGAAAATTCTCTAATAAACTGATGTCAAGAAACTTCACTACACCAGATTTTTTTCTTTTCTTTTTCTTGGAAAAAGAAGATTTGTAAAACAAAGTAAACAAACGATAAGTGAGGCAATCCCCCCCGCAGCCCTCAAGGTAGTAATAAAGCGAATGCATCTCCAACATGGAGTTCGTTTAAATTCAATTATTAAAAATATTACCATATAAATCATATTATTGTTTAAATATCATAAAAAAGATAGAAATAAATAAATTATATGACACGAGGACGGTCCCAAAACTAGGCTAACAAAGAAGACACAAAAAAGTTTGGGAAATTTTTCTATATTTTTCAACATAATCTCCTTTTAGGTCGATAGACTTTTTGTAACGATATTCAGTAGCTTCCATACCTGTTTATAGTAAGAACTGTCACCATCACCAGACTCCCCCCTTCATTGTTGGCAAATTTTTTACCAGCAAGCCATTTTTCAAGCTTGGAAATAGAAAAAAGTCACAGGGGGAGCTAAATATGGCGGTTATGGCGCGTGATGAAGCAATGGAGCGTTGCCTTGGTGAAACATTCTTTTGCACCAAATGTGGTCTTCTTTCTATGATTTTTCATCACCTAAACACTACTATAAATTAGCATAATACTCGCCCTTGATGGTTTTTTCCTTCTTGAATATAATCAATACAAATAATTTCATGCGCATCCCAAAAACCATACGATACGATTCTCCCATTCCAATCCACTCCTTTGACTGTTCCACTGTATCAGGTGTGAAGTTTTGTGTAGTGGGCCCACGTCTCATCATGGTTGTAATCGACTCAAGAATTCGGCTTTATTGCGGTGAAACATCCGCAAATCTTCACGATCTGTGATCTTCACGACGCTGGTTTTGCTCTATTGAAAGCAAGCGGTGACACCCATTTAGTGTACAGCTTTGTCATCTCCAAGTCTTCGGTCAACACACGATGTATAGAACTTTTTGAAATACTGGATGGCCCAGAATGAACGAAGTGGTGTGAATTCCCTATAACTTTTTTATTATAATTTTGTTTTTTTTTTCTTTTTAGTATTTTGTAAAGAAGATTTGGAGAATTTATATTGGAGCAATACACAACTGAACAACGTGCCCAAATCGTTGAAATTTACTTTGTAAATCAACGGTTCATTGTGTTGACTCAGCGTGCATACCGTCGTCAATTTGCGAGAACAAGGAGCAGTAAGGAACTTTCCTGGTGCTGGCAGACGACGAACGGTGCACACGGATGACAATATTCAAGTGGTACAGGAGAGTATTCAGGAGGATCCACAAACATCAACCAGGAGACGTTCGACACAACTTGGCATCTCAAGAGGGTCGCTGCAGCGAATTTTGCATAGCATAAGAATGTTTCCATACAAAATTCAAATTGTCCAAGAATTGAAACCGACAGATTACCAGCAACGACTTGACTATGCAATTTATTTCCAGCAAAAAGCACAAGAGAATCCTAATTTTATTCACAACTTAGTTATGAGTGACGAAGCCCATTTCCAATTAAATGGGTTCGTTAACAAGCAAAACTGTAGGATATGGGCTACGGAAAATCCGAGAGTACTTCATCAACGACAATTACACCCAGTTAAGTGTACTGTTTGGTGCGATGTTTCTTCAGAAAGGATCATTGGCCCATATTTTTTTGAAAATGAACGAGGTGTTGCCATTTCCATCAATGCTGATCGATATCGGGCCATGTTGGAAAATTTTGTAAGGCCAGCCGTGGAAAACCATCCGCAAATATGGTTCCAACAGGATGGAGCCACAGCGCACACTGCGAGGGCCACAATGGCTCTTTTACGCGACATATTTGGTGAAAGAATAATTTCGCGTACAAGCAATTTTAATTGGCCTCCGCGTTCCCCGGATTTAACCGCTCCAGACTTTTTCCTTTGGGGTTATTTAAAAGGGAAAGTTTATGTTAATAAGCCCAGGACTATTGACGAATTAAAATCCAATATTCGAGACGAAATTAACAACATTACACCGGAAATTTTGCGAAAGGACATGGAAAATGTGTTGGAAAGAGCACATTTGTGTGAAGCAGAAAATGGCCACCACTTGCGGGATATCATTTTTAATAACTAATCTAAAAATATTCCCTATAAATTTACTGTATTTAAAAAAAATTAAAAAAAAATATGTCTTAAATAAAAAGTTATAAGCAATTCACACCACTTCGGTCATTTTGGGCCACCCTGTACTTATCATTTCAGCTAGCTCAGGCAGCTTTAGCCGACGATAATCCAATATCATTTTGTTAAGTTTTTTAACCGTGTCTGGCGTGGAAACCTCAATTGGTCGACTATTATCGTGTTCGTTTTGGCAGCTCCCTTAAATTCTGCTACCCAATATTTTACAGTTGTATGTGAAGGAATAGACTATCTCAGAGTAGAATCTTGCTCGGCTGTAATGCGGGTTGGAGTGAAACTTTTTTAAATGCAAATATCGAATTACATAACGGAGGCCAATTTTTTCTATGTTTACAAATTCACTGAGGTCATTTACATTTGATGGCTCAAATAAAAATACTAAATAATAATTAAAACATATGTCTTATAAGGTTGCCACCTTTCACCAAATATTGTTTTTTTAATTACTGGCAGGTCGTCTAGATTTGGGACCACTCTCGTATATGGTTAGTTTCGGCTAAAGTTTCATTTGACTAATATCTCTCTGTAAGTTGCCATAACTTTTAATATATTTGCATGAATGTCTTTAAATTTGTGTTGCTGTATTGCTTTTTTGATCGATCCTGGTGCGAAGTTGAGCACTTACGAATACATAGTATGACTCGACCTCAACAAGGCATAAACATGTACGTATACGATATGATAGAGCATCAATGTAATTCTCAAAGCTTTTTTTGATTGAATGTATCTGTAATAGTCAAGCTTTCTGTAATAAAAGTGTAGTAACATCATTTGAAACTGAGGCTCGATGTCCAGTAGGTTCAGTTCAGTGAGTTTAAAAATATAATGTTTGTAATCTTACTGATTGTAAGCAGTTCTGCCATTTACCATTCACAGGAAGCAGTGGAACTTAGTTTGCGTTTAAGTTTTTTCCTTGATTAAAGTTCGTGATAGCAACTGGTTGAACTAACCCCGCTGCTCCTATGCAATTATTTAGGACTAATTTATTATTTTGAACTTTATGTTTAACTTCCCAAAGCCGGTGATGACATTGGGAAAATGCCTTTCACCACTGCTGGTATGACGTGCAGCAACGGGCTTTAAATCTAAAATACTTTGATTATTTGTTATAATGTTTAAAATATCTGTGCTGATCTATTGAAACCATGTACTTGGTAAATTTTATAACTTCAAAAGGGGGAACGTCAAAAATGGGCGACGTTGCTATCTTCGTTCCGGCAGCTTCCATACAAATTGTTCGATTTGCCGAAATTTAATACTCCACTGTAATCCCCAGTTCGTAGAATGAAGTTATATTAATTCTCGTCAACTTATACATTCCTTGATTCGTATCATTTATTCCATTGCACTATATTCAGTATAATTGAGTTCGCATCAATCATTTAGAACTGAAAATAAAAATATGTGCCATTGCCACACCCTTAGGGTGTCACACATATAAATTGGCCGATTTAGCAAAAATCAAACGTACCTTGAGCGAATATGTATGTAAGCCAGTTCACGCGACGATTCATGGCTTACATAAACCGTGGTCAAAATATACAGCTGGGTTAGTTACGCTTTAGCATTCTGAAACGTCCCGTTTAAGAAATCGTTTCTTCTTCTGTAGTTAAAGTAATGTACTCGATTAGCCCAATCCATGTTCACTTATATCATTTTGCCTATTCTAAGCCAAGTTTACATTCTGTAGTAGCGACATATTTGTATAAATCTATTCCAGCTATGAAAGAAAAGAAAAAAAAACGATTTTATTTCACTACCATACGGAATAACAATAAACCGAATTAATTTTTTAAAA
>JAHXMU010000101.1:6400049-6410536 GCA_019455685.1 Philornis downsi | reverse complement strand
CGCGTTACCGAGAAATTGAATATTTATACCGCCAACACCCTTATGGCCCACCCTGTATAACTGCAACTGGAGAACTGGAATCTCAGGTATAAAGGACAAAATATTTCAGATCGTTGCCGCATTGAAACTACCAATTACTACATAATCCAGTTAAAGTATAAGTTCATATCTAAGTCACGATTTTTTTTCTTTGTTCTATTTCTTCTCTCTCACGGGATTTTGTATTTAAACTCTTCATTTAGTTAAAATATAACATAAAAAATATAACCTATTCCAACTTCAGCCACACCTTTGTTCGGAACGAAACATATTACCTTCAAGTTTAGAATTATAAACGTAAATTAACGTAAACGTAACGCAAATTTAAAAAAAAAAATTGTTGCTTATATTGCAATGGCCTGGCGAAAGTGTCCCTATCATTGTGAACGCGGATTAAATTGCAAAACAAACGATTTATTTGCTTTTAAGTTTGACATGGAATAAGCGGTAAACGTTTAACACTGGTACAGTCTTATAGAATACACTGTATACGAGTACGAGTATAATAAATGCCGAAAATATGCATGTGTTAATAGCTTACACGTCGGTGGCTCTTTGAATGGGGTGCAAACTAATCAGCCAAAAATCTACAAAATTGTTAAGTGTAAAATATACAAAATCTTGAATCAGTAAAAGTATTAAAACTTAAAAAAGCACACGTGAAAGTAAACCAAAAAAGCACTTTATGCAAAATCAAGTGTAAAGGCTCCTTTTTTCGCATGTTACCACCCCGGCGCATGTGAAGAACAGAGCTGATGTATCACAAAAAGGGGATAGAACAAGCAAATGAATAAAACGACCTTTGTGGATACATAGCGAATACTGCAGGTACTTATGTGTGCACGAACAAGTGGCAGATTCATGAAAGCATAAATATTTTCCGTCAGAATGCATAAAATCAAAAAAAAAAAGAGTTATTACAAGTATGTGATGATGACGGCGATGACGATGATTCGGATTGTGGTGTTGATAATGACGTTTTTTGGCTCGCTGTTTGGCTAGGTAAAGGAAGACTCTTTACATGCATACGTATTTATGTTGCCTATGATACCAGACATCGGGCCTTTGTGATGGTCCAACATGCAGATCTCCAAAGAGTTGTTCCAGACAGACAGGGACAGACAAAGGTTGCACAAGGTGCAACAGAGGTCGTACATGTTATTGTAACATTAAATTGCTTTCAGCGTTAATTTAACAAAAAATTGTGTCGCCACTACTGGTGTGTACGGAGTATCAAATAACAAATCCCACACCATGTTAGGAAATTCAATGTTTAGAATAACGTTGGACGTCGCAGTTTGTTGTCAAGGAGTCATTTGGGAGGGCAACTAGTGTTATATATCATATATATATAAATATTAGTTTTTTCCCCCTCTTCATGTTGTTAAGAAAGCCTAGACAATTTTACTGTTGGGAAATCTGAACATAAGTATGTCATAAGCATTATGCATGAACAGCAGAAATGTTGTTTGGAATATGTTCTCAGCTATTTGCTATTTATAAAAGTATAGAAAGGTGCTGACACGTTTTGGAAAAGTTGTGAAAAGGCTGTTCGTAGTGAACGGTAAATATTTTTGTTAGGGAAGTGAAACTCTCAATCAATGTCAACCAGCAAAAATATTTCGAATAACCTTTGCTGTTTCAACGTTTATTTTGGGAAAAACAATTTTATATTACTTTGGCGTCAATTAAAATCTGAAATAAAATTTAGTAATCCTATCGTTGAAAACACGAATAATGTTTATGATCTTGATAATGTCAAACCCAATCACGCGCAAGTTTGGTTTAATCGATTCCGTTCCGGCAACTTTGATGTCAAAGATGCATCACGCCCTGGAAGGCGAATTAAATGTTGGCAGAATAATAGAAGTTGCTAACTTGGACCTTCACAGTTTCGATTGCCGTAGAACTGCAGAAAAAACCCCATTTGGAACCGTTTGAACATGGTTGGATATAAAAATAAATTTCATTGTATGGGTGCTACCCGACTTAACACAGAAAAAAGTCGTGAATCGAATTTACATCTGTAAATCACCGTTCAGTCGGAACAAAATCGACACCTTTCTGAAGCGGACTGTGATTGGTGATGAAAAGTGGATAAATTACGACAATGTTAAGCGAAAATGATTGCGGCCCAAACTCAGCGAACCGGCAGAAATGGCGTCCAAGCCAAGATTGACGGTCAAGAAGATTTTGCTGTATGTTTGATGAAATTAACAGGAAATCAACTATTATGAGCTGCTTCTCCACTGTCAAACTCTTAATTCGGAACTGTATTGTCATCAGTTGGACCATCTGAAGGAAGCAATCGTTCAGACATTCAGCTTCGGCTAAAAGAACATCGCCTGGAAACACGTAGTGATAGTGACGATAGTGACTCGCTAGAAGCTCCTTTGGCAGTTTCCTATCCATCCATTATGGAAGGCTATATAAAACAGAGAATTCAATGTCATGGAACCATAATGTTGTTCCGTTGACTACATCTCTAATGGAGAAAGTAGCAAAAAGTATTGAATACGAAGTGAAGTGCAGAAATGAAGAAATGTTTTCTTTAAATCGCACACAACTTATTGAAAGTTGAATTTATTTGCTATTTAAAGAAAACATTTCTTCCTTTCTGTACTTCACTTCGTATTGCTATATTATTTTATTTGTCCATTTTTATTGTTTATTCTGTAGCGATTTCTTTACAGGGATAGTTTCACTATTTTTAATTTACGGTTTTCTTCGAATAGACAGTAACAAAATTAAAGCCTAAATATCTCCCGTCTTCGTTTAAATTTATTACAACTTTTACTACGTTTGGGACATGAAAACGCTTTTTTTGAATTGAAACTAGTAGTAGTTTTATATACTGAAACACTGATATTTTCTACAAAAAGTAAATACGAGTATGTGTCTGGTTAGTATTTCACTATGCTACAAAACTGCTTGGGACAAATGTTAACCAAGTTGTTATTTAGCTTTCAGAACCATATTTTATTATTATTATTATTATTTTTTTTTTTTTAATAGTACAGTTAATGTGGCATCGCTGGCGTGAAATTTTTTTCATATGACTGGCAAATGGTTTTAGTCAGTTATTAGTTGTATTACCAGTAAAAACATAGAGGCAGAAGTAAACGGAACCAACAAATTTTGAAAATCAGGCAAGCTATATGAAGACCATTATAATAGAAGGCTACGCTACTAGAATCAGAGAGCGATGCCGGCACAAAATTATCGTCCGCGGCAAATTATAGTAACCGGTAGCATCTATATGCACGAAAAATACGGCTTTCTTTAAGAGACATGATTTTATGTAATCTTTCCTATAAGGAAGTATTCCTATATAACATTTGCTGAAACACATTTTTAACAGAAAACTGTTTCTGACCCAGCACAGAAATTTCAGCCAGATGAACTGTCTATTATATGTACCTTCACCCAACTTCCTTTCCTTTGGCGTAGAAGTGAGCAAAGTGTAGAGCGGCCATTAATTTTTGGTAAGTCGGCCAATTGGTATGTGTGGTACCTAAGGGGCGTGGCAGTAAACTCTGCTTTCATGCGCAGTTCTAAATGCCTGATACGTGCTCGATTACACTGTTAAGGTTGGTACAACGCTGATTTTTCGCTGTGAAATTCAATATGAAAAAGTAGTCGTAGAATTTGACGCAAAATTTTTCTACCAGACGGTACGATGTTTTTCCATGAGCAAAATTTTCTTAAGCAGCAACACCAATCTCGTTTTAGTTGATTTCCAGCACTGTATATTTTTATGTCGCAATGTGTTCGATAATACATTTGTAAACTTGAAAATGGAATAGTGATAAAAGAGACGCAACTCAAATATAAGCTGTTCCGATTTCAGTATTGGAAATCGATGCAAGGAAAGTTGGTGGAACTAATTTACCGTACTCCGGTACAGTCGTGGTTATTCGAACAATTTTCTCACATTTCACACAGCTACAAAATATGGATTACAGCGCAAAATTGAATTAGCATGGTAGGTACAAAAATAGGCCTGGCTATATCGCCCTTTTTTGTTCTTAGAAGTTAGTTTACCAGATATGTATAAGTTATGTGTCCAATTTGGTTAAGTGTGGCACAGCTGATTGAAAGTTATGGAAGTATAATATGAATATATTGGTTAAGTCGGATATTTGTATGGGATGTACCAGAATTGGTGTGGCAATATATTTCGTCTTCACTCCGAGGCACTATCATATCATAAATCATATCATATCATAAATCAGTCATTTGTATGGGAAGCACAAGTGGGATTTGAGTTAACCGGCCGATTTTTTCAAGTTGTGCTAGCAATTATCGAGTAGTATAAGGCACAAAAACTTGTGTTGGTGTAGGCTTTAAGACGTTCCATAATGATTTACGGCAGTAATTAGGCACACCAGCCAGCCGGACATCGCTCAAGCGAGGAGCATTTGGTCAAAAGATACTTGTTATCGTCGTATGAGTGGAACTGTTTGTCAGCCAGACCGCGTGCCATCGAACGGAGCACGTGATAATCGGACGGCGCAGTATCTGAAGAATATGGCGGTTGGAGTAAAACTTCCCATTAGAGCGTTTCCAGGTAGGTTACAACGGGTTTGAGGCCGAGCGTTATCAAGCTGAAGAATCACTTGTTCGTGCCTTTCTGCGTATTGTGGGCGTTTCTCGCGCAGAGCTAGGATCAATTGCATTCAATAAAGTCGATACCGATCTCCAGTGACGACTTCGCTTGGTTTCAACAGCTCGTAATAAATAACACCGACGCGGTCCCACCACACACAGAGCAAGGCGACGACGTAGAAGCATGACCGGGCAGCCACCATGACTTTCTTTACTTTGGATTGCTGTAATGAGTCCGTTTTTTATCACCCATTACAATACGATGAAGAAAACCCTTTCCTTTTTGTCGCTGAAGTAGTTGTTCAAAGGCGAAAAATGACGCTCAACATCCCTTGGGTTCAACTTATAAGTAATCCAAATTCCTTGATTTTGAATCATTCCCAATGCATGCAATCGCTTGGAACATGATTGGCGGGTAGCTCTTAATACTAAAGCAAGCTCTATCAGCGTTTGACACGGATCCCCATCAAGCAATGCTGTCAATTCAGTGTCTCCGAAGGTTTCTCGTCTTCCTTTACGCGAACGGTCGTCAACATCAAAATCGCCGTCTTTAAAGCGACGGAACGAATCTCGACACATTGTTTTACTTAAAGCAGCATCTCCGTAAACGTTTTGAAGCTCTCGATGAGCTTCAGCCACCGTTTTCTTCGATTGAAAGAAGAAAATCAGCACTTTCCGCACATGCCGATTATTTGGCACAAAATCACACATGTTCACACAACCAAAAGAATATGACGTCAAAAGGAAATCACTATTGTGTCGAGACGGTATGTTTATCATATGCCTAAGCTTGGCTCATGACGTTTAGGTTATAGCAGAATCGACTAGCGCTTACAGCTGCTTTGCCATCTATTGCCAAACAGCGGGAATTTAGTTACACAGCTAATAGTAACATAAGTTGTTGGGAAAACTTCAGGATAGAGTTGAATACACATATCCACAAAATTTATTTATTTCCGCTATAACACAATTCAGATTTGCCTTTGTCAAGGGATGCGTTCATTAAGAGTTTTATTAAACATTTTACAAAAATTGAATGTTTTGACCCGGAACGCACGAATAGGGAACATGAAATTATAATTGAAGATATTTTCATACATAAAATCAAAGCCGAATATAAATTAAATGTATTTATTTTACCAAGTATATAACTGAAAAGTTGTTGTCGCCACATTATTTTAAATTACGACTTCTAATAGTACAGAAATTTAAATCAGGTGAACCGACTTACATATATAGGTACATTCATCCAATGTCCTCTTGCGCGTTGTTGCGTAATATCAGTTTCTTATCAAAATTAACTGAATTAATACGCAATAGCAGATAGCGAATTAATCGCAGAATTTGTAGAGGAAATATTGACCTTTGAAAGACCCTCTAATTTGTATGTGCGGTACCCTAAGGGGCGTGGCCATGCTGTTCATTTTCGCTTGCAGAACTAGGTTTACTAAGAGCCTGATGCTAAATTAGCTTTTAATGCAATTAATGGCAAAAGTGAAACTGGAAATATGAGAATTAAATTAAGTAATTTGTCAAGTAGGTATCTGGTAAACATTGCCAAATTTTAGCAAGCATCGTTAAGCAATCGAAATAACAAAAGAAAAAGGTTATGCTATAAGTTAAATTTAGTTAATATAGGCTAAAGATCAAAGGTAAAAATAAAGTTCTAAAAACCGAACCATTTGTATGGAAGGTACTGGAAAAGATTTGGCAACGCCATCCACTTTTACTTTCTGAAACAAGATTGCCGAACGCATGAAATTTGACTGAAATCAGTGCAGCTTCTTGAAGAATTATACGGAGCTAGCACAGTATGGGCCAAATCGGACATTCGCATGGGTGATACCCCAAGAGGGAAGGTTACATGATTGCTTTTTCTCAAGTTTTACCAAATCAGAGATAAATGCAATAAACACTTTGTATTACTGGTACGAGGGGATCCGGTAACCCAACTACGATTTCATAAATATTACATATATGTTGTGTCAAGTTTTAGAATTTTTTCCTAAACATCTAAGCCAATGATAGTGTCTACGGGTCAGCTAGACAGATGGATATCCCTCAATCGACTTAAGAAGTCGTGAAACACATTTGATGATAACATTCTTGGTAGTGCTCATTTATTACTGTGCGCATTTTAGCTGGTGCAGCTCGTCAGAATTGAGCTGTGAAATAAGCATAAAAAAGTGATTTTGAAGTGATTATCCATTTAGTGGTCTCAAAACCGCTGGTCTGGCAAAGCTGTCAGCTGTTAAATAATAGTGTCAGTGAAGTGTTATTTATTTAGTGAAAAGTTTGCCATTTACGAATATGGATCCTTTAACAACCGAGGAGTCCATTAAAGTAGGTAAAAATTACTACACAAGTGGTGAGTCAAATGTGGGCTTTTAATATGCTACGTGTACGTTTTGAGTAACTGGCTTATGCATACATCAGCTCTCATACTCCTGGGTTAAATAAGAATAGAAAGAAGTTCGAAATTACTCTGCCATTTATTGCTTTGGATTTTTTTTTTTTTTTTTTGAAGTCAGTTCGGTTTTGATGTGCTGAAGAGTAGAAGCGCAAAATATATCAGAGTTCATCAAACAAAAAAAAAAAATGTTCTTTTTGTCCCAGTGAAACTTAAATAGAAAAAAATTATAATTAAAATATATTTCGGCTTAAGTTAAAAATGCCGTAAAATTGCCAAAAGTAAGTGGCAGAAACTGCATAAATATTGGAAAAAAGGAGAATTACATCCAAGTTTTGGAAAGAAAAAAAAAACAACTAATGCAAAGTCATTTCCGACGAATTGAAGGTGAAAGTCAATGTCAAAGAGATTGTAAGAAAAAAAATTGACAAAAAAATAAAGGCGAATTAAAGGTTAAAGTAAACTTCAAAGTAATCGAGAGAAAGAGAATTTCGAACAAAACTTATTGGAAACTGGAAAAAGAGAGCAATACGAATATCAAAAATGTAAATGTCAAACTTGCAATGAAGAGGAAAACTTAAAGTGAACCGCAGAAAAATAAAACAAACAAAGTAACGAGAGAGTGATAGAGCGAAACAAATAAAAACAGAAAAACATAAAAATTGTGTAACAAGAAGAAATAAGTAAACTGAAGAAATATAGAATGAGCTGTGTACACAAAATGGAGAACCCTGAAAGCAAGATATACGAACAAAGCAAAACTGAAAAAGAACAAAACGAAAGAAGAAAGATTAACTATATGTATAGTGATAAAAAAATGAATTACCAAATAAAATAAATTTGTTTAGAATTGTAAGTTATAAGTTATATAAAAAACAAATATAAAAATATGTTAACAAAACTATCGTTAGAAAATAAATATGTATACATATATATTTATATATATTATATTATGGCTAGGTATCATGTAGGATGTTGAAAAAAAAATAATAAACAAATGTATTCTATTGGACATAAAAGAAAAAAATATTCACGCAGTTACTACTTCCCATTTTCTTTTTACTTCTTTCTTTCTTTTTTTATAATTTGTGAACATAGGGGGCGTATAATAGCAGAGTAATTAATTTTTTTTTGGAGCCGATATAGGGTGTTGTGATTTGGCTGACTTGGTGGATGAATGTTGGAAGAAAGATATATGTAATGACTAGACAAACATAAGACATCGGACAACTTGTACTGATAAGGGTGTTGCTGGTAATATTGGGTTAGAAGCAATACATCAGGTTACATGGCGATCAGGATGTAGAAGGGGTAGGAGTCTACGACTATCAGACAGACTAAACGGACAATGTACGCTTGAGAAAATGAGTGTATGTTGATAGTTAGCGCGAATGATTTGGGTTCGACAGTATTTTTGTATTTCAGGTATCACAAACCTTTGTTTTTACCTATGACACGAGGAAATTTTTTGTTTATGGTTCTGTGTTTTATGCTGATTGAAAACCACCCAACTGAGGCGAGCTGTCGGATTAGGCCACCGTGTCAAAACATCAAGCGAAATTCTCACATATGAGACTCAGGGGACCCAAAAGTGATCGTTGAAAAACCATGCATTCGGAAAAAGTAACTGTTTGGTGCGCCTGACGATCTGGAGGTGGCATTGGGCCGTATTTTTTCGGAAACTACCACAAAAGTATGCACTGGTACAACCAATCCTATGGCGGTCATTTAAATGGCATTATAATGAAATACATGTTTCATCGAAATCAAAACTCTATGTGTGTTTTATATAACTTTACTTTTGAAATCTAAAAATGGATAATCTGTTAAATTTTGTAAGATATTTCTAATAAATGCTTTTTTGTTCTAGAATAAATTACAGTCGTAGCAAGTTCTAAAAAATTTTGTTGGGTAATTCACGTTAGACAAATCTTTCAACAGAACTTCTGCAATCCTTGCTTTTCGACTCCTGTGCCTATTCTGACAATTACCTTATAGGGAGAAGTTGGTCCTCTATTGTTCGTTCGCCATGGTTTAAAATATTATAAACCACAGGAGTTAACAGATTTTTAGTATATTTTATTCCCGGAAGCATACCTTCCAAACTTGTTCTAAACCTACACTCTATAATTTGGGTGTCAAATTCAGTTACAACGGCCGACGCGTGTTTCAGTTGACCCAAAAGTAGGCCAATTTCCTTGCGAAACTTTGAAACAGGGTATAAGCAAGCTTTAAGCTTCCGTACTCGTACCCGTTTATAAACTATGGATTTATTAAAATTCTAAATGTCTATTTGTAGTCTCTTATGCATAACTTCATTCAAGAGCTAGTATTTTATATAGGAAACAATTTAGTTTTGACGTAAATTTCTATTGGATATAACTCACTAATTTATTGCCAATACTATCAATAATTTAGTTATTATTGCAGAAATTTCTTTCACGTTTTGAATTTATAATATGTATAATATATAAAATATAATATATAAAAATTTTTAGCAGCTGTCTAAATGGAATCATTTATTATTGAAGGAAAATGAAAGTAAAACCATATTTGCAGAATGAACTGATGGTGAAGGAAACTAATACTTCTTAAAGTAAGATTTTTTGGCTTTTTTGAAATCAACCCCAATATGACATTGAACGCTTTGTTTAACATAGTTAAAATGACCCGATATTAGTGAAATATGCCACGTTTGATTTCATAACTTGTTGCCTTCTTGAAAGTAATTCCATTATGCCTCTTTTTCAGTAACAAAAATAAGGAAAATAAGTGTTGAGAATGTTTCTCATAAATGAATGCTTATGGTGTTTTTCGAGTCTCTGCAATCTTGAAGGAATTTTAATTAAGTTAAGAGTTTTGAATGCATAAGACCCGCTGAACTGTTCACAATCATTATATCAAGTCTGCTAATAAGGATCTGTCGCTGGATTCAAAATAGCTATACACAGATCCTGGTATTATGAGCGTATAATTCTGCCAAATCTTTTTTTGCTCAATCAAGCTTTGCAAAAAGCTAAACTGGTCTTAACCTAAAATAAACATAAAAACAAAGTTCTGTTACACACATCATACTAAGCATAAACAAATAACCGAAGTTAATGTTTTAACCAGTTTTTTTTGCCAGAATGCGCGTAGTGGTTCACTAGATTCTTATTAAATATTGTCCTGAATTAATACACAATAAAAGAAGTCAAATTACTGAAGCCTCCGTCTTAAAAATTATAGAAGCCCCATTGATATTTTCTTAATCGGTCAATTTGCAATGAGGGTTCCTGTAGAGACGTGGCACTGACATCAACTTGTTCAATCGTTTCAAAGTATAGCGACTACATTGCCTTGGTTAAGTCTGTGAATGAAGAAAGTGTGCTTGCAATTATATTTTGACAGCGAATTCTAATCGGAAATGTTGTAATAGACTTCCAAACAT
>JAHXMU010000101.1:6347927-6400039 GCA_019455685.1 Philornis downsi | reverse complement strand
TGCTTCATTGTCGCGTTTTTTGTTAAATATTTTTGTTTGCAGTTCCTCATTTTTTCGCATAAAGATTGTGTTGACGCTACTAAAGGGTTGTGCTTCCTCCAAAGTTACTAGATCCGCCAGTTACTGAACGGCTTTTTGTTTGTTCATGGCTGGCAAGATTTTAGTCCCATGTGACGCGCCATCCCCAACGACTATTTGAGATGTTGCCATTACATCACATCTGCAAAATCAAGTCGTCAGTAAAGTCCTCGGCATTACACTGTTTGCTCTACAGATAGGCCGGAAAAAAAAACAAAAAATCGTGACAAAAAGATTGCTGCATATTTTATCGATCTGGGTATCATAACAGTTTAGTCCTTTAGCAAATGCGACATCGCACGGTAGTTTCGCAGAGTTTTATTTGAGGTAACTCATAATCATTTGTACATAATATTGTGGAAATGTAGGACAGTTGAATTTCATATAAATGCTGCCCAGCACACGGGGAGTGCAGGCATTAGGGTTCGCAAAATCGACTATTTTTTATACAGGGTGTCCGTCGGGAAGTTATGGAATACTATATCAGATAAATGTCCGCCTCTGTTAGCCTTTGAGCACATTTTTCATTACATTCTCACACATTTTACGCGGTATTTCATTAATTTTATCACGAATATTTTGTTTGACCGTGGAGGTCGTGGTGATGTGGATACCAGTTCTTGAAATAACTTGTTGTGGAAAGAGGTCTCACAGTAATTCTACTGTAATCCTGGCTGTATGCGATGTGGCAACGTCTTGTTGATACCACATGTTAATCAAGCCCAAAGCATGCAGTTGTGACGTTAAAAAGTTTTCAATCAATTCACGATATCGCTCCTCATTGACAGTTACCATTACGCCGTCTTCAGTTTCAAAGAAGTTAGGTCCAATGATTCCTCCTGACCAATTTGCACACCAGACTGTCACTTTTAATGAATGCAAAGGTGACTGATGAATAATTTGAAGGTTTTCCATTGCCCAGAACCGACTATTCGGCTTATTCACATATCCATTCAAATGAAAACGTACCTCGGCACACATTACGATTTTTTCATGAAAATCGGGGTTGTCGTGGGCGAGCTGTAACATCCTATTGGCATATGTACGGCGGCTTAAATGGTCTGTGGAAGAAACTCTTGTCAACTGAATCTTAAATGGAAACAAATGCAAACCCTTGTGCAAAATTGCGGCCAAAGTTGTTCTTTGAAGACCAAGCTCCTGAGCGCGGTTTCGAATTGACGTTGATGGATTGTTTTGAACACTTTCTTGAGCAGCAGTAATGTTTTCACCCGATTTTGCAGTACGTTGTGGTCCATGCTTGGCCTTATCAGCTACAGACCCTCTTCCTTCGGAATCATTCACTACACGATAAATAGTGCGTCTTGTTGGCACGTTGTTTCTACCAAAAATTTCATGTAACTTTCTCAACGTCACAGTAATCGATGATTGATTTTGATAAAAAGTTTTAACGATTAAAACACGTTGGTTCATCGAATATTTTTCCACAATAAATTTGCACGGCTCAACTTCACGACTGCCACATATGAACCGAAAGGACTAATGTTTACCAAAATGGCCGCTGAACAAAGTGGTATACCTTCCCGACGGACACCCTGTACTTATACCCACAACTATAAAATGATGGAAATGCTAAGCTTGTCATTTTATTTGGAACAACTTGATCCAAAAATTATATGTGTACGTGAAAGTCATAAATATCTATATCGATTTACTTGTATGTATGTCCATCCACCACGGCGTGTCTGTTTGAAGCACAGTAGAGGTCGAATGGTTAGGGCAAGATGTCTGAAATTGAGTATAAAGTCAGGATAAGCTCGAAACTGGTGAAATTATAATATTTTTGTATCTTGATTCCAAATTGAAATCATTATAGCTAATAGGCAACAGCCGAACAACAATCTGATTTTAATATGATTAATTTAATGAGGTGGATAATACGCACTACACCACAGTTATAGCTGCCAACTTCCACGCATTGTGCTCGCTTTCTTTTGTGCTCGCTTTCCACCGGAACCACTGAAGGGCTGCAATTACGTTTAACAGTTATGGGAATCGTGTCTACATTAACCAATCATGTATACGCAACTGTTACCAATGGTGTTACAGCACTTTACCTCGTAATCGTATTTAAAGCTGTCACCTCGTCTAATTTCTCTTTTAGTATAGCTTGGCTCAGTTAAGATTTTTGCCTCTCTTTGTTGAACATTTTGTGACAAACAGTTCCTTTCCACAAAGACACATAAACTTCAAAAGGATTACAGTGCTTGCCCATGTCCTTATAGAATTCTTCTCCAGTTTTTGTCGTAGTATTATCATTCGAGTTTGTTGTGGATTTAAGTTTCACTGATAAAGTCCAATTTGGTCAGATAGAATATTAGTGATGGGTAAACGATTTTACAGCATTCATTGAGCCAAATCTAACGATTTTTTTTTGTAGGGAATTTAAATTTTTTGCATGATCACTATTTATTTATTGCTACCGGTCTCGAATAGCTCCGCAGCAGGGCATCAGCAAATACAGCTTTGTTGCTTTCAAGACATGATACCGCTGTTGTGGTTTCATTTTAACTCGGCACTGAGCAAACTATAATTGGCGTGATTTCCCCACTTATGGTGCCATCCGGGACTAATAACTTAAGGAACTGTAATCCCCGTAATTATACCACACTATGTGTTTGTGACCTGTCCTTTTTACATTTTGGTTGAATTTTCGGGCTTCACTACTATCCCTGTACATTCCTCTATCCCCCCTATCACCTCAACCGTTTCTTCCACTTAAGAAGAAACCCTGTTTTTCTTCTTATTATAATTGGGCAGTCCAAAAACTAGTCGACCTAATAAAGAAGGCGCAAAAAAGTTGGGAAGCATTTTCTTTATTTTTTAACATAATCTTCTTTAAGCTCGGTACGCTTTTTCCAGCGAAGGAGGAGTCCGAAGGAGCTAAATATTTAATTCATCAATTCGAACTTTAATACATTAATGGTGGTCATCGCAATAGTGGATGTGTGAACTGGAGTATTCTCTTGATGAAACAACACTTTCTTTTTCACCAAATGCGAACTTTTCACCGTCTTCGCCTTCTTTGGACACGATTCTCTCCTTCTAAGCCACAGCTTTGACTGTTCCTTTGCCATAGGTGTGAAGTGGTGGACCCATGTTTCATTCATGGTTACAGATTGACGCCCCAATTGGTCGACCACTACGGTGCTCATCTCATCTTGGCATCTCTTACGGTCTCGTTTAAACTCTGCTATCCAACATTTTACAGTTGAAAAAGGAGGAGCAGACTCTCCCAGAGTAGAATCCAACACGGCTATAATATTGGTTGAACTGAACTTCATGACAGCTTTCAAATGGAAATATTGGATTACTTAACGGTGACCAATTTTTTCCAAATTCACAGAGATCGTTTACTTTTGATCACTCAGATAAAAATACTAAACAAGGTGGCGCTTTAAAACTGAAGCTTAAAATACACGTTTTATTAGGTTGTCAATTTTCACCAAAATAATTTTTTTCAAACTACTGGTACTATCTATACGTCATGTCGGCTAGTTGTGGGACCGCCATCGTAGCGTTCCCTCATAGCCCGCGTTACAGCACCATCTTTTCCCTCTGACACGATGACATTGTTCGTCATACCACGGCTTGTCTGAGAGTAGTATTTCATATCCAAGTTTAGTTCGCAATCTGAGTCAGGAATATTAGAATTATGTTGTTTCGTATTAATAATGGAGAGAGTTTATTGAAGTAAACTGGGACTATAACGTGGGGTAAGGGGTTTTTTTGCGCTTGCATACGTACATTTTTTGTTCTGTTGAATCTTGTGCGTACGTTAGGTGCAACCGAGCTGTGATCCGAGTCTTCGTTCTCATCATGAACCGCAGGCACATCGAAGATCACAGAAGCATACCTTACACCTATTACCATATGGTCTATCCGGTTTCATTTGTTATAATCAAGGGACAGCTAAGTTTCGTCGGTCAACATGTTCTGGTGCGCGGCCAATGCAAACAATCAGTATCCGACCGACGCATTAAGAACATTTTTGCGTCTTAATTTGGTACTAAGATTTCCCGGAAAAATGTGTGAGCTTCTCCTAGACAATTATGAAAGTTATGTATCTTCGGTCTTATCTTATCGTGCTCGCAAATTAATTTGATAGAAAAATACTTCGATTTGATGCCGATTGAGGTTATTCGGTCGCTTGCAGTTGTAAACTGGATCTAAACTGTGTCAAAACTCTTACACACTGCAAATTCACGTGTGAGTTCATGGCTTTTTACATGACAGCTTCAATAGGTGCCACAGTTTCTGCGTCAAGTACGTCAACTTCCTGCCCATCACTTATATTAGATGACAGCGATGACATTTCATAGAAAACCCTTTTCTATAAAGAACCTATGCGTTCCGAGTGCGTTCTCTTATGAAGTTAGCAGGAGTCGTCGAAATTCAGTGCATTCTGTTGTCTTCTCTTTCCTCATACTTTTATAATAATATTTTTTTAAGACAAGCGATTTTCTAGCGCACTGCATTCGCTTCCATTGTTGGGGCTGGTATAAATACGATTTTCAGTAACAGATACCTATTGCCCTAAGATACCTCGATTGTAGCATACCGTTTAGCTACTCAACAGCCGCTTAAATTATGATATGTGATTGTACTCGTATATGGGTTCGATCCAAGATTGCAATCACAAAGCCACGGCCGTTCACAACTGGCTGTACTTCTGTAAATATGAAGAAGAGTAAAGATGGCTGATATGAATTCCAGAATAGTATTCAATGAATTTTTATTTCCCAAATAGGTGTTATAGTCTGAGAGGCATTTCATCAGCATGGTGAAATGTACGAGGTGTGTTCAAAAAACAAGGTGAATTTTCAATTTTCTTAAAAAACGTTTATTTATTCACCAATTTCTATTTTATCTCTTTCAAAGTAGTCCCATCAGATATAATACACTTGTGCCAGCGTTTTTTTTTCTCGAAGCAGTTCTAATATGCACTATGTGGTATGTCCTTGAGCTCTCTCAGCGATTAGCTTTTTAACTCCTCAATCGCCGCAAAACGCCTTCCTTTCATGGATCTCTTCAATTTTGGGAACAGGAAAAAGTCGCAGGGGAGCAAATCTGGTGAATACGGTGGCTGAGGCATGGTGACGGTGTTGTTTTTAGCCAATTAATCTCTCACAAGCAAAGATGAGTTAGCAGGTGCGTTATCATGGTGCAAAAGCCACGCATTTATTTCCACAATTCCGGACGTTTTTGTTCGTATTGCTCCTCGCAAACGGCAAACAAGTTCACGGTAATACTCCTTATTTACCGTACGACCTTGTGGTAAGAACTCCTGATGCACTACGGTATGGTAATCGAAGGACACAGTGAGCAAAACCTTGACATTTGATCGAACTCGGCGTGCTTTTTTTGGGCTTTAATTTTGATCTCATAACCGTATACCCATGATTCGTCACCAGTTATGACCCTTTTAAGCAAATCTGGATCATCGTTGACGTCATTCAACAATTCCTGAGCGATGCTCATGTGACGTTGTTTTTGATCAAAATTCAGCAATTTTGGAACGAACTTCGCTACCACACGCTTCATGCCCAAAATTTCCGAAAAGATTGCATGGCAGGAGCCAACCGATATGCCGACATCCTCATCAACTTCTCTAATTGTGATTCGACGATTCTCCATAACAATTTTCTTCACTTTCTCAACATTTTAATAGGTTGTTGTTGTGCTGGAGCGTCCAGAGTGAGCGTCGTCATTCTCGACCTTCTGTGAAAAGCTTGTACCACCTGCAAAATTTTTTTTTTTTGACTCAAAGTACTCACCGTATGCCACTGTCAACATTTCTAGTGTTTTTGATTGCAATCAGATGCATTTTTTACACAAAATTTGATGCAACTTCTTTGATCCATTTTTTTCGATAGCAGAAAATCGCCGAACACGTAAAACACTTGTCTTATGTATGCTTCTCACAAACAAACATACCAACATAAAAAAATAATAATCGAAAGTCGAATGTACGTAGCCCGCGGAATTTTAAAATTCACCTTTTTTTTTTGAACACACCTCGTTCAAAAAGCTGGACCTACTTCCAAGAGAGTTCAATAATCCATGCCCGATATAATTGTTGTTTTTAATGTTGAAGGGGAATAACGACTCATTTGGATAGTTTTTATGATTATACTTCCAAATTCTCCCATTGCCTTCATCAGCGGGGTTTCGAAACTTATAATTCATATTCCAGTGCCGTTTGTGAAGTTAAATACCGCATGATATAGGACGTAAATCATAAAAAGTTTTTTTTGATGAAAATTCATAAGAAGATATAAATTGTTGATTGGTTATATGGAAACATTCAAATAAAAACATTCCAATGCTTGTACCAGCTATTTTGAAAGATCTGTTTGTGTTTTTCCGGTATTTGCGACCGACATGAATCAAAAATTGATATTTCTTTTAAGAGCTCCAAGACAAGAGATTCTATGATGTAGCTTTAAAAAAAAATCGTAAATGTTGTTTTTAAATGTATTAAGTGGTATAACTTAGCATCAAATGACGATTGTCAATATCGGGACTTGCAGCTAAGACAGAAGTGAGTAACTACAAGGTTAAAGAATCTATGCAATCTTCATAAAAACCGTAAATGCCGTTTTTGAGATATTGGCCATTCCAAATGTGAGTTAAATAGCATTTCACTATTTCTGTTAAGGGTTTCGCACAAATATCCATAATGGCTCCAAAGCCGAAGAAATGAAGGCACATATGAAGTACCAACACCGTGGGGTTGGCTGTATTCAATTTGTAAACCCGCTTGTAATAACTGGAATAGCGATCTGATACCGCACAAAGTATAAGTATAAGGCGTATGAGTCAATTATTTTTCAAATAAATCGTTTCCATAATATTTATCTCGTACTGTACGCGGTCGGATTACGCTAGATAACGTAAAAATAAGATTTCGTGCTTAAACAACTATTTAGGTAGTTTTGTATTTGCTTGACTCAGTACTGTTTGGGAGCGAATTTCCTTCTGCAAATCGCTGCTGAATCACAACAATATTGAGCCATTTCTGAAGCGGATGTTGACTGGTGATGAAAAGTGAGTTACTACGAGAACGTTAAGCGAAAACGGTAGGGGTCGAAACACGTTTATCCGGCACAAAGGATGGCCAAGAATGAATTGATGCGTTTGGTAAGATTGGCGGGAAATCTGTTCACTTCATCTATTATGATCTGCTCAAAATTCTTTGCTCGGACCTACACTGTCAACAATTGGAGAGCCTGAAGGAAACAATCGCCTAGAAGGAGCCAGTTTCGACCAATAGGGAGAATTGTGCTCAATCAGGAAAATGCCAGGCCACACAAATCGGCAGTGACTCCCCAGGAACTTGGTAGGGAGGTTCTCATGCATCCGCCTCATAGTCTGGCGTCAAGTAATTTATTTATTTGTTTCTGTCTGTGGCGAATGATTTTGCCACACTCAAGAGAAGCTTGTGAAAATCGATCGTCCTATTTTTTTTTGCCAATAGAAAGAGGGTTTCTACGAAAAGAGCGTAATAAAATTATCTTTGCAATGGCAACAAGTTATCGAACAAAATGGTGAATGTTTGATCAAAATCGGATCATTTTAACTATTCTAAATAAAGTACTCAACGTGAAGCAAAAATAATGGATTTATTTTTATTACACATCTATGTGTTGATCTAAGTATATCAGACAAAAAAAAAATTATATCGAAAAGCAATCCCTGGTGATAACTGTGAAAGCTGAAGTTTATGCATCAGTTCAATTTTGCGTCTGTCCACTTATTTTTTTTATAATAATGTGGCATTTACAATTTACTTGTGATATTTCTACTTATATATCTGAAACTTGAAGTAATGCTAATAGCGCCACTGAAATCAGACACCACATTTAATTACCATCGGTACGATTGCTGACACGCTAAAAAAGCAACGTACAAAAAGTTATCTCGCTAACCAGGGCTTAGTGCTGGAATCTATATGTATATGAAATATCTCCAGTTCAATTTACTGGTACAAATTCTAGTGGCAAATGTTAGGTGAGCAGCGATGATGACCTACGTTGTCTCATTTAGTTCTTATCTATACAAAGAACAACTAAAAGATGCAAATATTAATTTTTACCTCCAATAAACCGGATTTTCAATTAAGTAGGAAAAATTCGATGCTAAACGTTTAGTATATTTCAAAATTATATTTATACTAATTATTTTTCCTATGGTATCCGATTGTTTGTGCCTCTAATTTATTTTTTAAACCTAATTTCAACTAAACTCTTTTAAGATATAACAACCTGTTCTATTTAAACTGGGAATTATGGTCCTAAAGATACTTTTTATGTCATCCTTTTTCTTTTATTTTTTCGACATTTTTTATGAAAAAATATATTCTGATCGAATCGGAATTCTATTGATCGGAATTGTAATATATACAATGGTAAAAATCCATACCAAAGCAAACGTGTAATGATGTTGCGATGAATCCGTGTGCATAAATGTTATCTTTTACCACTGTGTGAACAAGAGTTTGTGTTTGTGAATACAAGAGTATGTGTGTATGTGCGGATATATTGTAAACATTTATACACTGCAGGTGAGTAAGTATATTTCCCAAGCACTTGTGTCACCATAAAAATGTGAAGCATTTTCTCTTACCAAAGATGTGACGTTGGAGAGGGATGCACATGATAAGCGACGTATGTGTGTGTGTGCATAGAAGGATACACCCAGTATGTAGATTATGTACACATGTATCATATTTACGCTCATGTACGTAAATATACGCAGTATACAGACTACTGTTTGTATGAACAGCTGATCCAAAGAATTTAAAAAGTTTGCAGTTTACTTCAAATGACCTGCGGAAGTCTTAGCAGCGATGAGTCATAAAATATTTAAAGCCTTATGAAAGTTTACATCTTTAGACTTGTTTAAAGTATTTGCCAACATTTTGTTTCTGAATGGAAAGATTTTGCGGTAGCTCAAATCTAAGAATTGAGGCACAATTGGAATTGGGGTTATTGTGGAGAACAGATGATGTTAGCTGAGCTAAATTTTCCTAAGGGAAAAATCAGCAAAGGGAGATTTAGCAATGCAGGATGGATTATTTTATTTTTTTTTCTTTTTGTTTGAATTTGAAAGCGATTCCTTTTTGTGCAAACATGACACCGAAAATGTAAACGATCTGGCCCCTTCTGTGGAATATTTTTATCAGAATAAAAACAGAAAAATCCATTTTTTTTAAGTTTGTTATATTTATGTTTTAAACTCAATTAATTTTACATGTAACACTCCAAAACACTTCCTAGATTTGTTTGAAATTGCACATGCTTGGTTTCAGTTTCCATTAAAGCATTAAATATGCATTTTAGTAGAAATTTTTTTGAACAATTTACACAAGAATATTTACTAAATTTATATTCGTTAAACTATGAACCACAAACAGGGAAGTATTCTAAGCGTTTCGACCTTCTGCCCGCCTTTTTTCTTTTTTTTTTTTTTTTTGTTGGCCTGCTTCTTTCACACCCGCCACGCTTGTAGTCTCCTTCAAATTTCAAGGCTTTATTTTGTTGATAGAGCGGACGTAGATAAAGTCGTCGAAGTAAATAACTTTTTTTTATTGTTTACCGTCAAGTCTACATTTGCTCTTTGCTTCTCAATACTTGTAGAAGTTTGTAATATCTCACAATTTTGAAGTACTGATGCCAATATCAAAGATATCTCAGTTTTACAGAGAAACCAAAGTTTTTCGATTTCTGTCATGTCGAATACTGCAGACCATTTTATAGCCGACGAAAAGATGGCACAAGGGGATTAGATCTTTAGGGTCTTTTCCGGAATTTCAGTTATTAAATACTAGACAAAGTATAATCAGATTTCAATTGTAGGGAAAACTTTGATTGATGAGCAATCGGTGTGTGAGCACTTCAAAACCGATCATAAATGCCTCATTTTTATTGGTTTCTTTAAACAAATATGTTTATAAAATTGTTGCGCTACTGATTGACTGATCATCGCCCAGACCAAACGGTTAAAGAGAGAATCATGAAATTTTAGAACAGAAACATACTAAGAAAGAATTTTTAAAATTCGTGCGTTTAGGGGTAAAAACAGTGTAAAATGAGACAAATCTTGTACCACTACTCAGCTCATAAGGCTAAAACTATAATCATAAAAAATTACGTCAGCATTCCCTTTCCAGATTTTTGAAATTCGTGTTTTTAGCCATAAAAAGCGGTAAATTAGGTGCCATTGCCCCGCTCAAACGGCAAGAGGTAGAAACATAAAAATTGGTGTCCATGTTCCACCACCACATTAGAGGAGCAAGGGGTATTTCAAAATGCAAACTTTTAGGAGTAAAAACGGATGCAAATCGGATACCATCGTACACATCAAGTGGCAGAATCTATAATCAAGGAAATTAGTGTCCACTATGCAAACAGTAAGAATAGATTTTTCAAAATGCACGCCTTAAGGGATGAACAAGGACCTTCGCTCAAGCTCAAAAGGCTGGAGATAGCATCTTGAAAATTGGTGTCCATTGCCTCCCAGATTAGAAGGTGGTTTCCTTTTGGAATAAAAAGGGTTAAATACGTTATGATCACTTAATTTTAACGCTTACAAAAAGATAAAATCGTGAAGCTGTGAATACTTCATACTCCGCTGCTATAGTATAGATGAGATCAAAAAGAAGATCTTGCTTTTGAGAGATGGCAGAATAAAAAAAGGACAAAATTGGCACTATCGTCGATAACAAAAAAAAAATTAAGTCTGAATCATCAAAACGGGTGTGTAAGTTGATAAACCAACGAAGGCTATGTATGAGAAAGCTTTTCTAAAAATGCGTTCCTTGGGAGTTGAAGAAAAATGGGCACACTTGGTTAAACAAAATTAAAGTCACGAAGTTATAAGAATAGATTCTGCCATCAAGTTATGCGAGCGATGAAGATTTATTTTCGGAAAATTGTATATTTAAGTGTAAAACGGTTAAGGGTCAGAAATGGGACTGTTCTATGGGTCCTCTTAGGTTGTAGTTGAGCCATGTTAAAAGATATTTTGAAAATTGTTCTTTTAACATATCAAACAAGGAAGAAAGAGGTCATCATTTTATCTCAGGTAACATAATGAAAATACAAATTTACGAATTCAAACAGGAAATAAATGGGACAAAAATCAAAGCCGCGCTGATCTGAAGGCTGAAGCTGATAAGATCAAATTTAACTTAGCACATTGCTCTTGCGGCCTGTCCATATGGTTTTTACAAAATTGACTTTTTCATATCTTCAAATCTTCCATTGTTACGATCTCAGCATCAATAGTATTTCCCCTACTAAACTGCGAGACGCTGCACATTGGCCCAGTCGAAACTTGCCCACTTGGCCGATTGTTTCATTTAGTACCAATTTCAGCACCAATTTGTAATGTAATGGAAACGTAGACACTGATTTTAACAGACACATTCGAAAACGATCTTCAAATGGAGGGTAATCAAAAATATCTCTCCTTTTGCAACTGCGATCGATTCACTAATTGTGTCAGAGCACACAAGGCCAATTTGCCCTCAAGTGATAAAATTGGTTAAAAACCACCGACAGAATTTAAATTCTAATGATACAATTCTTATATTTTTAGCTCGGTGATATACGGCTAAGAAGAAAGGACACGCTAGACTTGATCCGGTGATAAACAGTTCGGCTCGCTAAAAACAAGATCCGGCAATGGCAGGATACTTTAGTTGAAGATAGGATTAAAATTTGAATACATATTGTAAATTTTGAAAGAAAGTTCCAATAAAGAAAATGAATGAAAAAAAAAAATAATATTTTTAATAAATCACCGATAGAATTTTTTGCTAATATTTAAAATTTTATTCCAATTTTATTACAGATATATCACAATTTAAACGTAAATTACAAATTTGCCAGAATAGGTGCAACCGCTTTTAATACTCTACGGGAATTAGTGACAAAGGTATGAGCCCGAAGGGTTAATGCATTAGAAGAAGCACAAAACTAGCATTTGTCTCCGAATTCATTTAAGAAAAGACAAGTAAGGAGTCACAAAATTTGACTGAAGATACAAATTTTGCCGGATAAAAGCTTATATACATATACGTCATTGTGTCGTGGACCATAGTTCTTTCTTTTACTCGTCGCTTATCAAGTCCTGTCGAATGTGGAATGTGAAAAACTAAAGTGAATTCTAGCTGAATTGATTGTATCCTATCAGTGCGACTTTAGTCTTGATAAATCAACAACTGATCAGACGTTTACTATATAAAGAAGACATCAGAAAAACAGATCGGCATATATCTTCTTTCGTCAACTATAAAGCTGCCTTCGACAGCCCGATACGGCAAATACCATATGAGGCAATGGCTGAGTTTGGTACTCGTACGAAGCGTGTATATTTTTGTAAGAAGGTGGTCCCAAAACTTGCCGAACTAACGTATAGATAGTGCCAGTAGTTTGAAAAAGTTATTTTAGTGGAAATTGGCAACCTCGTGAAACATATAATTTAAGCTTTAGTTTCCAGGCGCCACTTTGTTCAGTATTTTTATTTGACTCATCCAAAGTAAACGATCTCGGTCAATTTGTAAACATGGAAAAAATTGATCACCGTTATATAATGCAATATTTTCATTTAAAAGGTCTGAGTTCAACCAATATTAGATTCTGCTCGCTTACGACTGTGAAATATAGGAGTTGCTTTGCGAGTTGTCCAGACGAACACCGTAGTGGTCGACCACTTGAGGTGTCTACGCCAGACACGGTTAAGAAAATCAGCAAAATGGTATCGGATGGTCACTCGCTAAAGGTGTGTGAACTAGCTGAAATGGCAGACATTTCAAAAAGATCGAAGATTTGAACATGACAAAGCTGTGAGCAAGAGCTGTCAATAGAGCGAAAACAGTGTCGCAAATATGTTTCAGTCGTGTTTGTTGATGTTTCACTGCAACAAAGCCGAATTTTTGCATCGAATTATAACCATAGATGAGACATGGGTCCACCACTTCACACCTGAGACAAAAGAACAGTCAAATTTGCAAGCCAGGTCATGGCGTCTGTTTCTTGAGATGCGCATACGATTATTTTTATTGATTACCTTCAGAAAGTCCAGAAAATCTATAAACGCGAATATTATACTAATTTATTGCATTATTAGGTAATGAAATTATGAAAAAGAGGCTACATTTGGCGAAAAAGAAAGTATTGTTTCATCAGGACAATGTTCCTGTTTATACATCCACTGCTGTGCCAAAATTAATGAATTAAAGTTCGAACTACTTCATCACTCACTTCATCCACCAGATTTAGCTCCATCGGACTGTTTGCTATTTCCAAACTTGAGAAAGTGTCTCAGTGGTAAAAGATTTACCAACAGTGCAGAGGTGGATGGATGGTTTGCGGTTGATGGCTATTTTAAGGAGTTTGACAGTTCTTGCTGTAAACAGGGTATAAAAGCTATTAAATATCAGGGGAAAAAATGTATGGGGCTAAAAGGAAATAAGGAAAATGTTTTCCAACTTCTTTGTGTCTTCTTTGTTTGGTCGGCTAGTTTTGGGAAAGTCCATATAGTTGATGCTGATCAGCATATGTGAATATGGGCGAAGTGATGGCCTATCGTGCGACCTCTTCAACATATTGCTGTAGATGATTATGAGGATTCGATTTACTGCGACTGTTATGAGTTAAAATAAATATTTCCAGCTTGGGAATTAAGAGAATAACTTTAATTGCTAACAGATGTTACTATGGGCTACACTAACGGCTGGAGGCTTCCCTATACGAAAAAAACTCCGATTGCACTAGACATTGGACTACATGCCTTTTTTGCCTGTAATTGTTTACCGTCGACAACACCAGCCCATGACATAAATAAATTTTAGAGGATGGATTCAGGACACCAACAACCACCCTCAGCTATGGCCTTGTCTCAAATAGATGTAGAGTAATGTTCTAATGAGAACCAATACGGAAGCTAAAGTACATCCGTCCATACTTAGTAAAACAAGGCCTCCAGCCTACATCTAAAAAACAGTTCACTTTACTATAGTTTATGAATGTGTATGAAATCCTTGCAGTAGGTATTACCAGTGAAGCTGGAGCAGAAAAATGTGATTTACAAATTCCCTATTGTTCTCCTCATTTCGAGCATAGTAATACCGTTCACAGCCATTCATTTTTGGATTCATTTGAAAAAAGTGGCTATTTGTAAATATAAATAATTTATTTGCTTAAAATACGTACGAAGAACAGAACAAATATAAAAATTTTCTATTTCCCAATTGTTTTTGCATACATAACAACTTTATGCCTAGACGAACAGTTGAAAGTTCAAATCCCTCCCTATATAATTTGTCGATGCAACCAAAATAATATTCATGAAAGAGAGAGAAAGAAATTTATACAATAAAAACTGTAAAATTTAATTGAAGAGTAGAATGAATTCGTCCTGTATGGATGTGTGTTTGAAGTGAAGTGTGAGTCACATTTTGTACCATGACAATTGTCAATTGCGTATCCTTTTCGAGCATTATTTGTATCTGGGGATTAAAAAGCAATTTATTTGCATACCTTAAAACATTTCACATAATGGAGTACTTGTTTCCATTTAAATGCAATTGAAATTGTATTTTTTGTAACAAAAAAGTCATTCAATGTTCCTTTTTGTTTGTGTATGAGAATAATAATGCGTTTCAACTAAATCCAATTACCATTTCACTTTAAATACGTAAGTCATTGCAACAATATGGTGAGAAATGGTATTCGCACATTCTTTTCCGAAAAGCTTGTCAATTTTAATCCCAAATCCAAACAAACGACTTTGGCAATGTCAGCCACTCCAACAATTCACAAGATGCACATAACCAAACACATCTGTAGAGACATCCGGACTTGGTCATAGAACCGACTAATTCTTTTAACATTCTCCAGACACAAATAAACCAATTAACATTCACCAAAATCCAATTTCACACTACGACGCACTACCAACTACACACTAACATCTTCATCCTCATCCCTATCCGTGCTAACAGCGACACAAATGAAGAGTCCTAAATAACTGGTGTGTCTGCCTGTGTGGATACGAGTGAGAATACCTGATGTTTCTAGTCAATCGTCAGACAGGCATCCAGTCAACCACTTCGTAATTATGCAAATTTGAAGAACAAAAGTGGGAAAATTATGTGAAGCAAAATATAGGAAATGTTAATTCATGCGATTAAATACAACAAGAGCAAAAGGGAATTAAAATGTTACATTTGAAAACTATAGGATGTCCTTAAATTTAAGTACCTGAAGTTGTAGCCTTCTCTGCTAAAAGTGATAATGATCCAAAGAAGATAAATCTGACTGACAAAAGAGAGTGCTGTTGCTCGAAAACAAACTGAACTATATTGTTTTCATAGAATTGAAACCCACATTGGATTTGCATTTATGCAACACAACCCTCAATCATCATTTTCCGAATACGGCCATAATCAAGAAAAATTAACATTTCTATTTAAATATTTTTATTATCTGCGTTTTAAGTTGGCACTTTGGGTAGGTGAAATTGAGAATTCATTTTTTTAAGCAGTTATTTTTAAATTTGAAATTGTTGGTAGTTCAGAATAAACGAAAGCTAAATCTAAATATAGTTAACAAATCAATGAAAGTTTCTATAGTTTTGTAAACTTTGCATTATATTGCTAATTATGATTGTTTTATACGAAAACTAGGTATTCATCTTTGTATTTTTTTTACATCGTACGAGTCGATATACTTATTGTGAAGAAATACAAAAATATTAATTATTGAAAAAATTGTGTCTATTGCGGAATTCAAGAAAATATGTTTCCTTTACATTTATTCTCTCATCCGCAGGAATGGGAATAAACATCATTTGATATGAGATCGAAAAACGGTGCAGACATTTCAGTGAGGTGAACTGACTATAATATATCTTCCCCTAACATCCTATCCCACGGTGGGCCTGGAGGCGCATGCTAAACTACCTATACTTTATTCCTGTTAAGAAATGTCCTGAATAAGCGCTCAATAAAAAAGAAGACAAATTTTAACTTGCTTCCCTTACCTATCACAACTTCCTTATAAATGTTGGCTTTCGTTTAGAAATTGTAGAGAAACTATTAATTTTAGACAAACCGGTTATAAGGAACCTTTAGGGACATGACAATGCGGGCCATTTTCATTCGCAAAATCATCATCATCATCAAATTTAATGTCAGAATACAGGAATATATTCGTATGGGTTAAATCAACTCATTTATATGGTAGGTACCAGAAAGTGCATTGTTATCCTCTCGATTATTCACATTTTGCCAACAAGCATTCCGATTGACAAAAATGCAAGTCGCTGTGGTCTACGAATTGGAGCATAGCCCAGAAGAAAATTCAATTTCGACAAATCGGTTGATTTGTGCAGGAGGTACTAGATGGGGAGTGGCAATGCCGCCATTTTCAGAGCTAAGGTTACCAAGCGTATGGTGTGTGTTAAGTTTGGCTGAATTCTATATGAATATGAACCTAGTATGCATGTGCTGAACTGGTCCTTCGTATGCGGGGTACCAAAAAGAGCGTGGCTTATGGTCTTTTTTTCTCAAATTTTGACAACCATTAGAAATCAAAACAGTGAACAGAAAACTAGGTTACTGTATTGAATTTTGAGAAAATCGATCAAATTTGCATTGAAGATACTAGACGGGGTGTCACAATGTTGGCAATTTTCATTTGTTTTGTTTGCTCTATTTTAGTAAACGTATAATGTGTACGGTATTTGACAAAATTTGTTACAATGCAATAAAAGATGTGAACCTACGAGTATGTGGTCATTTGCGGCTGATATACCAGAGAGAGAGGGTCATGATGTCTATTATCGTTTTCATACTAAGTTTATGAAACGCTTCATATGTCAAAGTTAACCAATTCCATACAAATGCTTGAAAAATATAAAGCTGAGAATATGTGGGTTAAATCGGTACCGAGGGAAGTGTGGGTTATAGGTTGATCTTTCAAAATTTGACTAATCATTTCGTTGCAATACAATGGATAAGTATTTATGTAATTGCAGTCGCGGAATTAGTATTATAGTTGTAGGCAAAAGATTAAATTTCCGAAAACAGGTCAATTTGCATAATCCTGATAACATATTGGGCTTTAGGATTTCTTTTCTAAAGACAGACAGACATCGCTCAATCTACTTAAAAAGTTATGAAACACATTTGGACGAAATATACTTGGTAATTTAAAAGGTTAGTTCTGGGCGTTACATTTTTCCCGTATCAAGGATTTAACCCTAAATCTTTCAGATGAAGGTATAACAAATTATTTTTAGACATATAGCGAAAAATACTTCATAGGGCTGTTTGTCTGTCAATGATCTCGTTAATGATAGTTCGAGAAAAAGTAGCAATATTTGTGACTGTAAATGCTGGTTTGTGATTGTAAATGCTAAGTCCAATACACTGTGTAGTATGTAGTTAACAAAAAATACTTTTTTTCGATTAACTCCCAATTTATATTTTGGATTTACGAACAATTTGGGAGACAAAATGTATTGTAGTATAACTTTTTATATTGGGCAGTTCAAACCACCTCTACTAATACCTCCCACTGCAAACGATCTGAAATCAAAAAATATTTGTATCATCATAACTTGTAAAGTGCTCACACGGATTCAGTAAATATTTGCACACTATAATTGTTTTCCTCTGCTCTAAATTAAGACTTCTCGTACCTCCCATACAAATTGCCTTAACTCCTATAATATTGGCTTTATCGTAATTTTTGCATTGTCTGCTCGAATTCGTTCAAACTTTGCAGACGAGGCATGTGATACATCCATATAAATGATCGTAAGTATTAAAATATTGTTTTTGTCATACCTTTTGTGATAACTTTTGCGTGAATCCACCAGAAGTTTGCACAAAATATTTTTTCTTCCAATGTAACTTAGAAATGATGCGCCGATTCGTCTTTAATTTAATTAGTCGCAATATTTGTAGTATGTGAGGGTAATTTCTCTAGGAGTATACTCTAGGAAGATCATCATAGTCGCTTCCAGAACATTCATTTATGATATATGTAATCTCTTTCCCTCTTTATCTGTAGGTGGAACTTTTCTAGAATTACGTTTACGACAGTAAGTTATGTTAGTTCCTTTCACTCCCATTATATAGTCTATTGTTATCTCCTTTTCACTTGTTATGTAAATAAGAACATTCTAGAATTAAGTCTATGATATACAACACTGTTCTGTAAATATGTTTGTCTTTGTTGCACCCATTATGTAAAAATGTGTTCTCTCTGAAATATTGTAGTATTTTCTAGAATAAGTAATTTTAGTTTACCTATAAATAGAGCAATCTTGCACGTTTTGAGGGATTAATAAAGTTGACGTTGACGTGGAAACGCGTTCCACGATACCAAATATTTTTAGTCCTAATATTTCACAGTTTATGGTAGTGGGAGTGCCTGACTTTAGGTACGCCTCAGTTGAAGTGACCTTACACACTAAAATATGATGATTTTTTTATTACGCTCTATAATTCGGAAGATCTGCTTTCTGCAGACAAAATTCCGTGTTTGACCAAAATCAATTTTTCGTCTATAAGTTAGAAATCATATGTTCAATTACCCACATGTTGAAGAAATGTAACGAGTACAAAAAAAAACATACAATGGGGTTTTTTAGACGTTTTGACATTTATACCTTAATAAAAACCAGAGGATTGCGGCAATTGATAGAAGTGGGAAGGAATTAGTTTCATTATGCCTTTCTTATAGAAACTCTCTTCCCTATTGGCAGAAAACAGGGACAGTCGATTTTTGCAAGCTTCCATTGACGTAAATTTTTCGCCAGCATAAGCATTCGCCATTGACTGGAACAGATGGTAAAGATTTGGTGTCAAGTTCTTCTGGCGAGTCACTATTGATGTGTGTGATCGGGCGTTATCCTATTGGAACACAATTCCTCTCCTATTGACCAAAGTTGGAGTTTCTGGACGATAGCTTCCTTCAGATGGTCCAATTGCAGATAGTACAGGTCCGAATTAAGAGTTTAGAAATAGTAGAAGTTCATAGTAGAAGATCTCCTGTCAATTCCCCCAAACACAAAACCTTCCACCATTTGCGACAACGCGATTCGACTAAGTATGACCATTTTCACATGACGTTGTTGTAAGTAATCTACTTATCGTCACCAGTCACATTCCGCATCGGAATTGGTTAGATTTTGTTGCGATTTAGCAGTGATTTGCGAATGGAAATTCGATCCATGAAGATTTTAGCATTAATCTGCGTGATACTCATACATCAACTTTTGGATTTTTGGATCCAGGCTTATTTAATTGGTTCCAAACGGGTTTTTTCCTTACGATCAGAATTGATTGATTGATTTCTATCGGAATAGATATACCTATATTTGATTATTGGCCTTCCGCGAAGCCTAGTAGATCTTTGACATAAGAATTACCAGACTGAAATTGACGAAACCAAAATTATATTATATCAAGGTTTTCATCGACTTGGCTTGCGTTTCCACCTTTGTCGAAGAAAAACTGTAAAATATGGCGTATCGCTTGTGCCCATCTTTGACTCGCGCTCAAGCAATACTGTAATCAAGCACTCGCATGTGTTCAACGCTAGTAAATCCACCTGTTGGAAAATAATGCAGTTCTTTCCACTATACATTATAGTAGTTGACCTAACAGAACTATGTAACTGGTATACTTTGCATTGTAAATATTTCGCAAAGTAGCGTAGACTTTTGTCGGCATAGATTTATATCTTTATTTCGACTCTTCCCTTTGTCGCGCTTTGATTTTAGTAGAATGAAATAGTAGGAGAAGGTAGTAGAACTATGCGAGACTCTGAAAGTGATTGCTTGTGTCATTCTGACCAAAGGTGTGACAAATTTCAAGGTTCTCATACACACATAACTAGTTGAGTGTATAAGTAACGACGGACTATAAAGGGAGTTAATTGCTTTTGCGTTCATGTCTTTAAATGCATGCATGAGTTTATACAAACTCTTACGAAGGTATCTCTACAGGTTGTTTAATGTGCAATAAGTGAAGCGCTTAAAATACCACATTGTAAAAATTGCAACAATGTGATTGTTATTATTGTCATCGTTACGGGAATGATATTGAGCAGGTAGTTTCTTTTGTGAACATACAAATGCTAAATATATACCTATACATATATACGAGTATATGGTTGTCATTTCATTTGGTTTTTGTGGTAAATTTAACATTTTTGATATTTAGGTGAACCTTGAGGTTTCCATTTCACTAAATTTCCTCTGCCTTTTTCTTTGGTTCATGATGCGTAACCAACATTTACCTGTTGTTAGTCATTGTTGGCTTTACATGTTGCAATTGATGGAAGTAAATTGTGGCAAAAGATATCATCAGAATTATACTCATTTAAAGTTTTAGGTAGTAATATAACAGCAGTGTAAAAATAATATTTTTCGAAAACAATTTTCATTTATTGATGAATTTGTGATTAAGTTTAAAGCACAAGAAGCTGTGTCGTTACTTTCAGCACAAAGCTTAACCTTAGTAGATTTGTGAAAATAGGATGTATTTATCAATAAAGATTTATCACCTACTACAACACATAGCAATTGAATAAGTTATGGCGAGAATCACACCCTGATTGGGGTTTTAATCGTGACTTTCTTAAATATCTGAAGTGATTAAGATACATGGCATACGGTGTTAAATTTTCAAAGAAGGGTGCTAAATGTTGGTGAAAAAACGTTTTTTTATGATAATGAAACTTTATTATTTATTATTACAAATGATTCATTGAAAGTATTGCCCATCGCCAGCTACTGCTTTTTCTCATCTTTCTGGCAAATCTTTTGAGGCTATCCACGAATCTAGCCATTCCCCGATGTCGTCATATGAGTGGAACTGCAGGTCAACCAGACCGTGTGCCTTCGAACAAGAACAAGTAACAGTCGGACGGCGCAATATCTGGAGAATATGACGGTAGGTTTTAACGGGCTTGGCCACGTGCGGCCGAGCATTGTCATGCTGAAGAATCGGAACTTGGCTCCATCGCTCCATTTAATAGCTCGTAATAAATAATACACAGCCTACGCAGCGTGAATATTCGGCCGAGGCGACGACGTAGAAGTATGACCAGGCAGGCAGGCAGGTAAAGAAACCCCTTAATTTCTTGTCGCTGAAGCAGCTGTTCTCAGGCGAACAAAACGACGATCAACGTCCCTTGGCTTCCACCCATAACATGCTTTTAAATCATTTCCAACGCGTGCAGTCGCTTGAAAATGGCTCTACTTGCATTTGACATTGATCCCCATCAAGCAATGCCGTTAGTTCAGTGTCTTCGAACGATTTTCGTCTTCCTTTACGCGAACGGTTGTCAACATCAAAATCACCGTCTATAAAGAGACGGAACCAATCTCGACCCGTTGCTTCACTGAAAGCAGCATCTCCGTAAACGTTTTGAGGTTCTCGAAGAGCTTCAACCGCCGTTTTCTTCAATTGAAAGAAGAAAATCAATACTTCTCGCATATGACGATTAATTGGCAGAAAATCATACATATTCATACAACCAAAAGAACATGACGTGAAAAAAATCACTATTGTGTCGAGGCGGTATGTTTTCCATGTTTATGGCAGAATCGACTAGCACTTACAACTGGCGCCATCTATTGACAAACAGCGGTAACTTAGTTGTGCACATAATATTTAAGTGATTGCAGGGAAACACTTGAAAATGGCAAAAATTAGCAAGAGATTTAGTAACGAGAGAAAAATGTGCTTGGCGCAACTGACTCATTCATAATTTCGATATTTGAAAATATGACTTTGTGCCGGATACTGCCGTGTAAAATACTATTCCATTTATTCGTTATTAAAACCTAACAGGGGCGAGATAAATCGATCAATTCTTACGAAAAAAACTCTTAACTAAAGCGTAATAAAAAAAAGAAGAAAATATTACAACTTTTTGAAGTCCTCCTTATTGGAAATTATTAAAACGTGCGCACGTTGTTTGCAATTCAAGTGACTTTATTAAACTAGAATAATGAGAAAAGAAAGAAAGAAAAGAGTATGCAGAAAAGTGTAAAGAGGAACTGTGATAATATTTGACATTTCATAGAATTATGATTTATAGAGATGACATAAACAGGGTTTTAGTTGATCTGCTTCGTTTCTCCAACAGAAATATTTTTTTTTTTTGCTAAATCATTCGCTAAATGATGCTGATGCTTGCTAAATTTTGAAGAATTTGGCATTATTGAACGAAAAAAACGTATATAGGATTATGTGGCTCAAATTACAAAATTTTGCTTGTTTTAAAATTTTGTAAAGTCCTGTAATGCACATGAATCGCTCCATTTGTATAGGGGGTACATTCTCAAAAATTATTTCACCCAATGAATAATACATGTCCAATTCGACCGAACTGTCTGAAATTATTTGAAAGATATGAATCTAAGAGAGGGAGGGCATGGGAATTTGGTAGATTCTTCTAAAGTTTTACAAAAAATTACTGGACACAAATTTAAGCAGTTCACTTAGTAGAGAAACGGTTAATTTATATGGGAGGCACCTGAAAAAGTATGTAATCTACTCCCTTTTTCTTAAAACTCTACTTTTGGCAAGCGCTCATTGGGTTCATTGGGCCATTTTTATGGGACATACTTTGGCATTTGGTAGTGGGTCGATGTTCATAAATTCTGTCGAGCATTGAAAACTAATCGGCAAATTTTTGTGGGGAGTACCGTCATGGTGGGTCGATACAGCCTATTTACAAATCCAGCTAATGTCTAGGAATATTAGACAGTCTCAAATTTTGAGTAACTTCTCAATCGACATACAATGCCATGAAATATGCAAATCAAATTCCTTTGTATCCCATGAATAAGATATGGGAGCGTTTCTCACATTCAGTGAACTTCCACGCGTTCTTTTGTTACCTACAGTTTCGTGACATTTCCGAACGTCACAGTTTCAGAAGCATTTATCAAACTTGTGTTCGTCAGATACATCGAGCAGGCCAGCGTTCAAACAATGAAAGGTGGCTGTACGCGAGTTTGAACCCGCGATCAGGCGAACTATAGCCTGTTGTACTAACCACCTGCGTCACACATATCATGAAATAGAATTGGTCAAAAAAGATTTTGTATTGCCAAAAACACTATGGATGAAGGTATAATAGTGGAAAGCATGACAAACTTACAATGCATGGTTAACCCTTGCAAATTTTTTTCTTAAAACTTGTTTGACTTGATATTATTCTGACTACAACAGTGATTAGGAGCATATTATTTTCCATTTTTATTTTTCTGCACGAATAAATAGTTTCTAAAATCTGCATTTAATATAGAATAAGAAGAGTGTAGAATTATAATAAAAAGAAATCATTGAAACAGCCAAATTAAAAGTAAACTTTTAACTAATTTTTAAAACTACATTAATTAACAAAAGAACATTTGCTAGTTTTAGAGGTAAAATGTTGTTCATGTCTGTAAATCGAATAAAATATTGTTTTTTTTTTCAATCAATTGGTTTTGAATGATCTATTATTGATAACCATATTTTTTGGCATTGGCATTTTAACATCTATCGAAAATATCACTTGAAATTTTTCTTATAGGATTCCATGCATCGATTCATAGTGGTTCAGGAAGATTTTATTTCATTTTATTTCGGTTTGATCTAATGAAGGGGCTAATGAGATGTGATTCGTCGCGATAGGCTCTAATTTTATTAAGAAATGACAGTCTGGCCATCAAAATTCCCCACACAAAGACCGTAAGCCGATTTATGATACAACTCACAGGTATGTCAATAACTGGTCATATACAGATCGGAGACTTCTTTAAGCAGCTTTATAGCTTTCTCAAAGTTGGGGATTTGAGAAAAAACCGGGAAAAGTATACGACTTCTAAACGGCTGGTTCGGTTACGATGAAATTTCATGCAGACAAAATTGATGCTTTGGTTGGCTTTATTGCTTAAATACGACACTGCAGACACTGCAATCCTATTGAAAACCTTTTTGGCATCCTTAAAAGGAGTGTGGCAGGACATCAGTTTTCCAACAAAGAGGAGCTATTCAACAAGTTGAAAACTGAGTGAGAAAACCTTCCAGAGGATTGTTTTTATTCATTAGTTGCCTCGATGCCAAAAAGGTGTGAAGATGTTATTAAAAACAAGGGCGGATACACAAAATATTGATTTTGTTGCTATTGTTTTGCGCAAGTGAATTCCGACTCTGCTGTACATTTGTTCATATTTCTTTTAAACGCAATTGTTGTTGTTGTTGTAATGTATTGGTTTTATAACTTAATAATGCCTCTGTGAAAATAAATAGTAAGTTTTGTTTTAAATATTTTGTTTTTATGAAAATTATATATTTATAGTCTGGAGTACATTTTGTTGCTTTTGTTTTGCGCAACACGTAGATGCGGCTGAACAATGAGGACATAAAGTTTTTATCGTGTTGCCAAAATTGCATCTTTTTTCTTTGGACCAGGAGACTCTCAAGTTATTAGATTTTTTTGTATTCCATGAATGAGATATAGGGGAGCTTTTCAAATTCAGTGAACATACAACATACTATTTTTAAACCCACTTAATGGGACTTTCAGTTTAACGGCGATTCTGAACATCTGAGAAGCATCTGATAGACTTGTGAATTACTCGAGTGTTCGTTAGACATATCGAGCTGACCGTCCCTTAAATAATGACCACGCGAACGATAGTCTCGTGGCGCCAATATAGGCCATGGTTATTCACAAAAAAAAAATCTATAAAATTAAATAAATAAAATTAAAGACCCACAGGAAGGTTGTCATAAACTTAAAAACATGTTTCTGAATTAGTATCAAAAATCTACATTTGTGTAAAATATCACAATCTAACATAGATTTTTTCCCAAAAATATAATATTGCATAATATTTCTAAATTTATGTTGTATTTTCAAGAAACAACAGACAATTTCTTTTGCAATAAACGAACCACAACTTGGGCCCATTTGACTCTGCTATTTGTTATATTTGTGTAATGAATGCTCATTATTTATTCTCAAACTTGTCCAGCCAATATTTGCATTGCAGAGTATACGATGAGAACATCTTTCTCTTTTTGTGAATACTTTTGAACGTATTTGCTTATGCAAATGTCGAAATGACCTTTCAGTTGAGATGTCCTTCGCACAGCCACTGTGTATGCGTGTGAGAGAGACTGCATTAGGTGCTGGTTATTTCAAGGCAAGAAGCATCAGACAGAGGCCAAATTTGGCTCGAATGTATGATTGCCTGGATATGGGAAGCACGACATAGCCCCCCAAAGTAGCTGGAGGCGAAAACTGTGTTATCCTAGAATTATTTTCTTTAATCCGCTACGTTGATTTTCATTCTTTCGCCAAACTTCAGTGGAAGAGTATGTGATTACGCAAACAAGGAAATATTGAAATGTTTTAATTGGAAATAAAAATTAAACGTTTATTCAAGAAAATCTCGCCGTTTGTCCATGTTAACGCATGACATGAAAAATTTAATAGGTTCTATTGGGCATCTCAGATTGCGGTCCATTTGGCAAAACGTTGTCAAAGAACCAAATCCCTTTACATATGTGCCAAAGTCAAACTTTTGCTTGTGCGTATAATTTCCGTCTTCTCTGATGATGACAGTATCCAAACAATTAACTTTACTAATAATTGCTAAACCATAACTCAAAGCAATTCAAATACAACCTTTTCTAAAGACGGTTATGGCGAAGCTCCAACGAAAATTCTCAAATAAATTAATAATATCCAGAAATTAATTAATATCCAGAAAATCCACTTTCCGTTGGTCCACCTGCCCTGATTGCACCAGACTATTTTATGGAGTTATGTCAAGCAAGAGGTGTAGAAAACGAAGCCAAGGAATTTGACTGAATTGAAGCAGACCATTAAAACAATAATCTTGAACTTTAGGTAGCAATTATGGATCAAATTCAGCATAATTTGACTTTTGATATGAAATCAGAAAAGGAAAATTGTAATAGTATGCAGTGTAGGCGTTCATACAAACATCATTCCTATCTTTATGTATATATGTAATGCCCCATTACATGTTGAAATAATAGAAAAGGGGGGTTAAATATGGTTAATGTTCGGAAATGAGGAACAAAAATCGCAAACCTGGATTCAACCAGGCTAGGACGTACCCGAAACTCGTCTTGAGGTCGATTCCAGAGGTTGCATATTCTTCATACCAGTAGCCATTTCATATCCAAATCAAAATAAAAGTATTTTAAATCAGAGTTAAACACAACAAGTGAAAATAGTTTACATTAGTTCACGATTTCTTTTAGCAGAACTCGCCAATCTTTATGATTGTAATTTTTTACTACTGTGATCAAAAAGTTAAACCAGTTCTGAATTCAAATTACGCGGGTACAACGAACCAGAGAAATATTTGTTTCCTAAGTTGGTAGCACTGTGATAGATATCTGTGCCAAATTTCATATCTAAAATGTCATTAGTGTTTGAGTTATCCTTGTTATTGTACGACGCAAAAAGTGATTCGTGTCACACATTTATATAAAGTCTGATTTTGTTGAGCAAAAAGGTTACTTTTAATTTTATTTGTGAAATGGAATTTCTACTGTGGAAATGTTTGGAATACTGCAGAGAACTTTTAGTAAACACACTTTGTCGGAAAGAAATACGGAGTGTCCGTCGGGAAGGTATACTACTTTGGTTGTTTGTAATTTTTGATTAAATGAGAGATAATGGATCTTATATTGATAAAAGTTTTATTTAATGTCGGCAATTATGCATAGAATACAATGTCAGATAATGTCCGCCTTTGTTAGCCTCACAAATGCGAGCCCTTTTGAGCACAGTTTTCATTACATTCTCACACATTTCATTTCGTAAATGGTCTTGTGGAAGAAGCTCTTGTGCCAACTGAGTCTTAAATGGAAACAAATGCAAATCCTTGTGCAAAATTGTGGCCAAAGTTGTTCTTTGAAGACCAAGCTCCTGAGCACCACGTCGAATTGAGCACTTTCTTGAGCAGCAGTAATGTTTTCAGTCGATCTTCCTGTACGTTGTGGCCCATGCTTGGCCCTATCAGCTACAGATCCTCTTTCTTCCAAATCATTCACTACACGACAAATAGTGCGTCTCCCAAAAATTTCATATAACTTTCTCATCGTCATAACAATCGATGATTGATTTTGATAAAATGTTTAAACGATTAAACACGTTTGTTTATCGAATATTTTTCTATAATAAATTTGCTACGTGTGTACTTCACGACTGCCAAATATGAACTGTCATGGCTAATGTTTACCAAAATGGCGGCAAAACAAGTGGTATACCTTCCCGACGGACACCCTGTATTTACAAGTGACACAAACGATTCAAAGTAGGCTGAGTACGACTTTGAGAACGACTATCCATGAAAGTCACATCCGAGATTTTTTTATGATATCGTCAACTAACATTAGGGACCATGTTGTTAGATATTTTTTGACCTCAGACGTGTCAAATCTTGATTGGCACTGAAAAAACCTTTGTGTTAAAATCTATGAATTTCAGCCTATCATCGCATTATAAAACGTACTATTACGGGAGATGAGGCTTGAATATATATTTGTGATCTGGAAACTACCGACCAATCACCAAATCCAAATCGCAACAAAAATAAGTCAGACCGAAAAGATTGCGCCAAAGCCGCCCAAATATCAAGATCATGGTGGCAATTTTTTTCTCGATTATGGTGCAGTTGTGCATTGCGAGTTCTTCCGCCGGGCCAGAATGTCAACAAGGAATATTATTTGAGTTATGTGCATCGTTCACTTGAAAATATTCGTAAAATATGGCCGGATTTAGGGGAGACAAATTTCGGTTTCTGCCATCTCACCCTGCATTAGCCCTTATTGAGATTCCCGCCAAAAATGCAATTAAAAGGTGTCCCAACAAGAACGCAATATGATGCAGCAATTGAATTGTTTCTCTGGCTGTATGACATGTGGCGCCGTCTTTTTGAAACCACATGCCCTCCACACTCATTTCTCCAATTCTTGGCACGAAAAATCTGGTTATCATTTCACGATACCGAACACCGTTGACTGTTTGCGCTTGACATGTCTCATTTTCATAAAAAAATTTCAAATGATTCCTCCAGCCCAAAATCACACCAAACAGTAACACGTTGTGGATGCATTTGCTTCTCGTGAATCATTCGAGGATTTTCCTCACCCCAAATGCGTCAATTCTGCCAATTGACGAAGCCAATGGAAATGGGCCTCGTCACTGAATATGATTTTATCGGCAAAATCAGAATTTTCATGTTGTCTCTCCAATACCCAATTAACGAACTCCCTTCAGCTAGCTTCAGTTCCTGATTCAATTGAACTTTGTATGTATGAAGATGCAAATTTTTCGTCAAAATTCGCTGCATAGAGGATTTGGAGACACCAATTTGCTGAGCTCGGTGTCAAATTGAGGTGGATGGAGTTTGAGCGACATCATCACGTACCCAGTTTTGGTAAAGTTATCCATTAATCTCTTTACAGTTGACTCTTTTGGAGCATTATTGTGACCCCAAATTGATCGCAATTTGCGAACTGTAGCCGCAAAACTTTCACCATTTTGGTAAAACAATTTCACAATGAAAATGCGTTGTTCATTCGTGTAGCGCTCCATTTTTACTAACCTCGTCCTTCTACTAGCAAACAATAACAATTGTTCAAATGCCAAACAATGACACTTCGAACGGCGCCAAATTTAAATCTTGCGTTCTTGTTGGGACACCCTTTATATAATTTTTTTGTTGTGATTCGTTTCTGAGCTGTATAAATAAACATTTCATATTTTGATCGTTAAAATAACGAACTTCCTGCCAATAGCGGAAGTGGGATAACATTCATAATTTTAATCCTTTGTAAAATATAAAGAAAACGATGGGTCATTTAACAGTTTCCCAATTAAAAGAAAAATTGCGTGTACACGGTTTAAAGACAACAGGCAATAAGTCAGAGGTGATAGCCAGATTGTACGCTGAATTTCCAGAGTTGGCTGCCGTGAGAACGACTATCTCACCGTCGGTAGAAGTAAGTTAGGATTTATCAGTAGATTTTGGTATCGGCCTTGAAAATGTAACCGTCCAAACTACAAGGAGTGAATCTGGGGAATCTGAAGGCGCAAGGACTGTGGCTACAAATATTTGAATGTGCAAGCGCCGACTAATACAGGAATGCAGAATATTGTTTGGCCGTTCAACGCTAGTATACCGGGCAACTCGCTGCATTCACCAAATATGCCCCTGTATTCGCCCACATCTTGCATGCAGAATATATGTTTACAGCCCACCATGCCTCAGACGGTATATTTTACGCCTTCATCAACACAAGAATATGACGTACGTGCAAAGAGCTGAGACAATTCCTGTCAGCGCTTCTTCAATACCACATATGTATAACTATGCCTACACTATTATTAAGCACACATGCTCCGGAGATGATATCCCAAGGATCCTCAAACTTCTTGCCACCATATGTACTTGCTCTGAGTACGTCCACTAATATACCTATATACGCTCTGCATCAGAGTACAGCAACTATGCTGAAACACTGCAACTGTGGTGAAGCACTGCCATGATGATATGAGTCATTTTGGTATAGAGAAGACTATTCAGCGTGTGGCGAACGATTTTTGGTTTCCGCGTATAAGGAGATTTGGTGAAAACTATATAGGTATAGTTGCCTGTGTAGAATGCTGTTATAATAAGAGTAAAAGTGGCATACCTGAAGGCGAACTATACGTGGAACCAGTGAATCCCATACCTTTCCAATTGCTGCACATTGAGCATTTGACTCCATTCGCAAAAAGCAAGAAGGGCAACACCTATGTCTTATCGATCAGCGATGCATTCTCCAAGTATTTGATACTTAAAGCCGTTGAAGATATCAAAACTACGATCGTTCTGCAAGCACTAAAAGACATTATAAGCTATTTTAGATTACCTCAGCGTATTGTGAGTGACCGGGGGACTGCATTCACATCTAAGAGATTTGCCACATTTACTGCATTCACATCTAAGGAACGTGCAAATCAACGTGTGTTGATGTGTTTAAGATTGTCTACGAGTAACGTCAGAGAATGGGACGTCGAGTTGCGCAGCATTCAATGGGCAGTAAATTCCCAAAAGTGTAACACCACAGGTTTTAGTCCGAATGAATTGATATTCAATTTTAAGTTAGGAGAGAGATGTCGTACAAAATCGAATGCTAGCAGCGATAGTCGACACTGCTGATGACACGACAATAGAGGAAAAACGCAATTATGCATTTCAGAACATGCAAAATCAACATAAAACTTGGGGAAAACGTTTCAATGAACGTCATTACACGTCAGAAAGTAACAGGAGGGAGATCTGGTTGTTATTGAAAATGAAGTCCAATCCACAGGCGAATCACGTAAATTTCAACCAAGATACCGTGGACCTCACAAGGTGGTACGAATTTTAGATAAAGACAGATATGTAATGTAATGTAATGTATGAAATGTAAGAAAACAAAAAACATACATACGTGTCAGTCTTTACAAGTGAAAAGATGAAACCATGGTGAGCGATGCCACCGGACATTGATTGGGATGATGAATGCGATGATTACTCTCTCGAGGACGAGTGAATGTCAGAATTGGCCGAAATATCGTATGACTAGATTTTTTAATTGGTGAATTGAAAAAATAACTTTTTTCAATGTCTTGACTTATATTTAATTTTTTGGTTGTGATTCGTTTCTGAGCTGTATAGATAAACGTTTGATATTTTGATTGTTAAAATAAAATAAATATGTTATTTTGTTGACAAACTTTCCAAATTTTGTAGGCGTAATCACTATTTTATTACACAAGTTAACATCAGTTGTAGGAATGCTTATAATGTAAATTATTGAACCATTATTTAAGGCAATCTTAATTTCAGAAAATCCAAATGTTTTCTTTAAGTTTCTAAATGGAATCGATTCTTTAGCAAAAATGTTCTTGACGATATTGATCCCGCTATTGGAGAGTACAAATGAATTTATTACTCCTACCTTTGCCCAGTGAATGATATATTGGATATTTAGCATATTCATATTTCAAATTTGATACAAATGTTTCCTATAAAATATAGTTAAATTTTACAAATTTTACAATGTCGTTTGTTGTTTTAGTAAATTCATTAATTTGTTCGATGGACAATTTATTAATTATAACCTGTTCATTGTTATTTTCCAATACGTTATTGATCTTTTGCTCAATGATTTCAAAGCCATCATGGTCAGGACTTCCAGCAATCCATTTCCATTTTTTTTTTCTATATAAATGGCTTTGAAGTTGATTTAGTTCGTGGAATAGGAAGGGATAAAGTGGATGGGATTTGCTAACATTGTGATTTATATTCATTTGAATATCATCGATGACATCTTGATACTTTTCAGTTTCTATAATATGAATCTATTTGAATGAACCCGTTTGAATTTTGGCATTACCGTTATTTATCGTCACTTTCTGCGAGTTGGAATAGTCAAGTATTTTTAACTCAGCAGCTGACAGGCTGAGTATCATCTTGAAAACAAATGGTAGATTTAGTTCCCAATATTAATTTTATGAATTCTTTTACCTGATTCTGTGATCATTGTCGTATCGATATTTTCCCCAACAATTTCGGCTTTGTAGGTTTTACTTAATTTTGTTCCAAGTCTTTTGTTCTTTTTCACGTATATTGTTTGCCCTACTTCACATGTTTTCGATGGTGATTTGTTTTTGTTATGATGGTTAAGATCTTGTTTTTGTTTCTCTTTTATGCGTCCAACAATGTCCACTCGATCTTTTTCCAGTTCGGTGGGGTCGGTAAAGATTCGTCTTTCAAAGAAAGCGTATTCTGGTTTCCTCATAGTTGTGGAGTGTATATTCATAAACCGATCTGCCCACTAATTCTGAGAATGTGCTGTGAACATTTTCTGACCCCAGACATCTCATTACCTCAGACAAAGTCGAGTGAATTCTTCCTATTTGTCCGTTCACCGAACTTGCATAAGGTGGGATCTTAAATATCTTGGCATTGTATTGATTCTCAAGCATAAACGGAATTGACTCAGAATTAAAAGATTTTTCATTGTCTGTAACTATTATTTCTGGCATTGTCCATGGCATAACCATTATTTCCGAATGACAACAATATCTCTCGTAAAGTCTCTTTCACATCTTCTGTAGCTCTTGACCTTAATAGTCTTGCTTTCACGTATTATTTTGAACATTTGTCTATGGCTGTAATAATATGCTTTTTTGCCGGCAATATAGATATCTAAATGCACAATTTGACCTGGGTATTGTGGGATGGATGTTTCATATAGAATTATGTTATTAAGATGACGCTTATAATTGTTTTCTTTGCATATTTTGCATAATTTAGTAACCTTTTTAATCTTTGAATGCATCTGTGGAAAATAGAACTTTGATAGAATTTGTGCTGTATTTCCAGAACTACTTCTGTGAGCTCTGTTGTGTTTGTTAATGATTTCTTTCTCCTGGTCTTCTTCGTTAATTAAGTCAGTTACCATATTTCTTGTGTACTTGATCTTGTACCGATTCCAATGGCTTTTGAATATTTCTCGGAGTTTTCCTAGAGTAACATCGGTTGTCTTTACATAATTTGTAATTGAAGGATTTAAAGTTTATTTTTCAGAATGTCCGTCAAATTTTCTATGGTAAAATGTGCTTGTTGAATTGTACATCTGTGATAAGTAGGAAAAACTCTTTCAGAATTGTAAGATGTGTTTTCGCATGAAGACAGAATAATTTGGGTTTTGAAAACGTATGAAAATTGTATGAAATTATTTGACGAACTTTCGTTACTGTGTTGAGTTCCAGTCAAGGAGTTGATGTGCGAAATCTTCTGTAGAGGCTTTGTATGTTTAACGTATTTAAAGTCCTCACGTCCACCTCATAAGTTTGAAGTTCGAATTTGTGTTATTCAAGGTGTAAATGAGAGGTAGATGGTCTATGTAAATATTTATCTTAGCAGAACCATACAAATAGTTCGAAAGTGTCTTGAGGGCCCACACTATTGCAAGCATTTCTTTTTTGTTCGTTGCAACACTATGGAGTCTCCAACCTATGGAGAGTCTTTCATAGAAATGTAATCGATTTACCGTCTTGTGACAAAACAGCATAATTGGTCAATTGAACTCACAATTGAAATCTGGGAGCATTAGAAGATAAAATACCATCCTCCGAAATCAATGACATTCTTAACTTATCGCCTCAGAACCATCGTATTCTCCTGATTTAGCACAGTGTGATTTCCGAATATCGTTTTAAGTCAACTGATGAGATGCAACGTTAATCCCAGCGCGTTGTGAAGATCATGCTGTCACGGTTCGAGGGTAGTGAAAATCGTTGACATGGAAATTTTTTGAAGGCGATGAAATAGGCCTGGTCGAATCAATGAAGATTTTTTAAACAAAGTAAAACTAGTCCTACTTTCTGGACAATATTTAATTATGGAAGAGATAGTGAAGGGACCTCATAAAACTATGGCCGTGGCAACACTTTTGAATCCCCTGGGAGACAACAGTTGACAGATATCTTGAGTGATGATTTATTCTCTATCTATACGCGCTCTATGTACCAAAATCTCTTTTAAGGATGGAAAAGTAAAATGATTACTTATCAACGCATTTATCGCAGCAAAAATATACGCGGATAGTTTGAATTCAAAACCAAAAGGACAGAATAAATGGAATTAAATGATTGCAATAAACTTAGGATTACTAAATTAATATAAGCTGTTTAGTCAAAATAACTTTATATAGTTTTTCTATATTTTACACACATTTGCAACTTATTTTAAATAAACTGTCTTGTCAAATAAGTTGTTTTTGAAACAGGTTGATTTGGCTGGTCTCGTAACTTTTAATCTAGTCAGAAAAATCCGCTTTCAGAAGTTACATTTATAATAAAATATTACAAAACGTTTTTGTCTCCTGTTTTTTTAAAATTGCACAGATTTCTTAGCGAACATGAAAGTGTAATTGTGAAACATTAATTCATAGAATGGCCTACTGAATATTCTAAGGGATTAGTGGAGATACATGATGCCGCGTCCAAACTTTCCAGTTTTACTATTCGATTTATTTTCACCGAGATAAAATTCAAATCGAAAATGGTTTTAATTTTTTTGAGTTTCTGGAATCTAAATCACAAATATGTAACGTATTTATGCTGAACAAAATTGTATTAATTGTATTAAATTAAACTAAATTCCCGAAACGGAATTGGAAACAATTTTGATTCTGACCAATATTGCCAATTCGGCCTTTGATCCAATCTGTTTAACGAGATATGTTTGGATTTAGCTTAAGATTTTTTCATAAATCTTTTAGATTATTTTTAAATTTTTTGATAAGTATGTTATTTCCACCTATTTCAGCTTGAAATAATTCGTATTTCCCACCGATATTTACAGTAGCTCGCAACTTGAAGAAAAACGATATGAGAACTAAAAGCTTTTGCAACGCTGAAAAAATGGCTCTGAGAATGGATTGAAAAATTCTCAATATAATAGAAAAATCCAGACTTAAAATGCCAGTTGTCGAATTTATGTCTACCACTGCGCACTGAATTAGAAATTTTATTTATCTATTAGAGAAAACATTTAAAAATACTCGTATGTGAAGAAAGATTAATATTTTAGTGCAATGAAAAAAATATTTAAAAAATTTTAAATGGCTGAATCTTGTGTATTAAGTGTGGTAGTGAAATTTAATTGCTTCTGAAAATCTATTTTAATGATACATAGTTTTATCTAAACCTCGGCGGAGGATTTAACAACAAAATATTGATATTATTAAGGAAATCAACTTTTTGATAGATGGTTTGCAACATATTTGGATTTTTATTTAATCCGATTTAGGCTATTTTATTTTAATGTATTTCACCCTTGGATACAATTTCCATACATACTCGAATCGTACATAAAGTTTGATGGTTAAGGCTTCAAAACGAAGGCTTCAAAACACACATAAAGCTATGATTTCGATGAAACTTTCATTTCATTATAGTGCTTGGACTTTGCTATTATGTAGGAAATACAACGTCATTTAAATGACCACATTTGGATTGGTTGCAGCAGTGGATCTTTTTGAGGTAGTTTTCGACCACTTTTTCTCACATTTCAGGCGGTATCTCGGTGATAACTTGACGAATGTTGGTTTTCTAATGCTCCAACGTTGGGGATATCCGCGTAATCACGGTCTTTGACGCAACCCTAGAAGAAAGTCCAACAGCGTCAAATTGCATGATCTTTGTGGCCAATTGACGCCGCCGACAACGTGAATTTATACTTCATGGAAACTTCTCATGTATTAAAGCTAAAATCGGTCATATTGAATCAATTTTGAATCACCACTTTTGTAGTAAATTTTAACAATTTTTACGCGTTCTTCTGTTGTTAAACGATTCATATTCGTAGATGGCAAACCTTTCGCTAAATAAGATGACAGGTATTTATCAGCTCACAGTCTTGCAAGACGGCGGTTTTGACACCACTAAATGCATAGCCCTTTATGTAACTGGCAATACTCAAAACTATATATTTGTTGAGTAGAATCATATTGAATGAAGAATTTCAATCTTCAATGCTTAAGTTTGTGAAAGAATCCTAAAAAGGGTCAATAATTTTTTAAAAGATTTTCCACTTATCAAGTGGAATAATGGCAATAAATTAGAGTTCTACTTTTGAATTTGTTTAATTCATGTCAATTCAAACTATAAGAGCTAGCTTTTCTCTGAATTTATTTAGCTTGATTTTTTTTCGCTAAAGTTTTGGTTTTGTTTTCCTGAACAAGTTTTGGCAGCATTAATGAAAACTTTTGTTTGTATTTCGTTTGAAAATTTTCAATTCAAAAGTAAAATTTCTGAAAACATGGTGTTGTAAAGTCCGAGAATAATTTATTCGAAATATTTTCATATTTCGCAATTTGACATCAGGCTTTTTTTCTCTCCACTGACAAACGGAAATACCTCTGATTTTAGATCTGATGCATATTAACATGCCAAACTGCACAAAGCATATTTTTGTTTCAGAATCTTTTGTCAAAATGTCTGTTTAATTATGTTTTGATAAAGAAGCAGAAATCATTTACCTTTCTAATATGTAGCTTCATATAAAAAAAGGACTAATAAAATGCTGTACATAATTCGGTTATCTTAATTTACGAAGGCCTATTTTTATGCCAGAATTTGCAGCCTGTTTCCATAAAACGAATCACTCAATTCGTAATAATTATTTGGGTTCGACTTTGTAATTTGAATAGACATCCATTTCTTTTTATTATGTGTGATTATCATAATATTAATATTTTTGTGTAAAACATTATGAAGAAATATTGAAAAAATTTATAATAACAACATAGTCTTTCGAAAACTTCGATAGTTGGCGAAACTTTCATACGTTTCATAAAATGTCTGTTAGCAATCCTTTTCTTTATGGAAACATGCTATGCTATTCACTGGAAGAGGAATAAATTTTTAACTAAAGACAAAATAAAGCCTCAAATATGAAATTTGGAATTGAATTGAAGAAAAGTGATTTGAACTGCTTTAAACTGCTTTGAACGCCTTAAACACATGGCTCAAGCAGGATGAAAATTACAAATTACAATTTCCATCCAATGAAAATTCGACATAAAAAACAGGGCGAAAAAATTTAAACAGAGTCCGCCAGACTGAAATGTATATGGCAAGTTAATTACCAAGTCATCAGTTTTCTATAAGAAGAACTTATAAATTACCCTCAGACTACCAATTATTGTTAATAAATTTGAAGTATTGTTTTACTGCTATTAAGTAAATGACGATTTTAGAAGTGCGATTAGTTTCATCTTTACCATCTTTATTGTTTGAGATCTGTCACATCGGGTATGGGAATATTTTGTAGGCAAGTTGCCGTTAAACCGGTTTGAAATTTCTTTCACACCTGTGGCAGTTTTCACCTATCAAGGTATTTGGTAAAGCTCATCATAATTATTTTTGGCCCTTTTAAGTGCTGATTTCTTGGTTTGTCCTATACTTTGATATCTCCAAGGTGAATTTAGTTTTATTAGCTTAGTCATATTAAACAAGTAATGTAGATGGAGAAAAATAATGGTACCTCTCTGGTCGGAATATTTAATGTAAAAAGAATCAGACCAGAAGCATTGGACCCCACATACAATGTTAGAATAAATTACACTGTACGGAGTAAATAATTAGATCAATAAATTTTCAAAATATAGCATAGATCTGGAATAGGTGTACTCGTATGTCTATAATAAGTAACCACTATTAGCCACCGTAACTATCGCTGGTTGAAACTGGTGCATACTAAGTAGGGAAATCGGATTTGTAAATTTTTTTGTGTAATGTCTCACTATAGACTTAGGCAACTGCTGTCTGCAAATTAGGAATCACAGGGAAGAAGAAGTCTATCAAGCATGGTTAGCCAATACAATGTTTTAAGTTACTGCAGTCTACGAATATGGAGCTGCAGGGAACAATTTGAATTTTGCAACATTGGAGAGTGGACGGCACCAAAAGGGGTGGACTGTCCGTTAAGACCTGCTACTATCTGACAAAATATTAGGCTGTGACAAGTTTTAAGAACTCTCATGAAGATTTTCGACAGTTATCGTATCTATCAGCCATCAAGTAGTCCAGACGGACGCTAAGATTTCAATCGATTTAAAAATTTAGGAAACATATTTCGTTCCTGCTTGGTACTTCAAACACATAATTTTATATGTCACATTTTTGACGTATCAGGTGAGACAAACCTTAATTTGTTCGGGTGAATGTACAAAATGGTTTTGTCAGGGTTGCAGTTTAGGATGCAAAGGATTGGCATTGAGAACACTTGTTTAAAACTGTGACTACAAATACAGAAATTTCAGCCAAGTGAATTGACTCCACATCCTTTGGCATTGGTGCAAAAATGTTCGGAAAGTGCCCGAAGGGGCGTGGTAAATCGTTAGATTCTTATGCTTTGAATTAATACTCTGTATTGCTTTTAGTAATGTTTAATGAAATGCTTGAATCCAGGATTACATGCGTTAAATTAGGTAGTTTGCATGGGAAATACAAGAAACGGCAGGTTTATCTGGGGATGTATCCAAGTGGGCAAGGCAATGCAGTTTATTTTCACTCTCAGAGCTAATTTTATCAAACACATATTGTATGCAAAATTTCACTGAATTCAATGCAACTGTTTGAAAGACATGATATATATATATAGACATATATATATATAGGTAGATAGACATGATATATAGACATATGCGTTATGGAAGTCATTTTTATTGAAGGTACCAGAAGGCGCGTAGTTGCTTGGTTAATGTTTCTGAAATTCTGCAATGTAATCTACTGGTTGGAGTTGTAGCGGGAAAACGCTTTATAGTTCACAAGCGAAAAAATAAATTTCTTTAAATCGGCCAACTTGTGTGGGAGAAGGGGCGTGGCAATGCGTTAGATGTTCGTTATTAGATGCTACCTTAGCAAATCTGTAACGCGCAGCAAATTCGACTGATTTTGTTACAACAGGACATAAAATATGAACTTTGGAATATGTATATGGATTAAAGCGGTTACTTGTATAGTTGGTACCAGAGGAAGCATGATTAACCGATGGGTTTCTTTTAGATTTTAGCTTGAATTATAGACCAAAATAATGAAAAAAAAATCTAGATCACTGCATTCTACGAATTAGAAATTACAATGGAAAAAAATCATTTTTGGAAAATCTGTCAATTTGTGTGGTAGGTACACGAAGAAGTGGTCCGATAAAGCCCATCCACAATCTTCTGCTGCGATCTGCCAAACTATTTGGCTGTGAAATTTGCGTGTTTACCAGCTAGTCAACCGAAAAGACTTACATTCATTGGGTATTAATCAATATAAAGGTTTAAGGGCCATGAAATACATTTGGTCTTAATGGGTGTTACATTTCTGCCATACCTTCAGATGAAGGCATACAAATAGTTACAAGTCAGGGTTTGTAATATCTGTTGGGAGATCCGGATTACAACTTGAGGAAATATTACCGCTAGTAAATTTTAGTTAGAGTAGATAAATGTTTAATCTATCTATGGTAACTCAATACAGCGTTTTGAAAAAAATCTCGAGGTAGAAGATAATGAACTCCTGGATCAATGATATATTAATTTGACCAATGTCCTTCAAAGAATAATATCTCGAAAAGTCCACTTTTTTATTTTGTGCTCCCAAATAGTTTTATTTCCGTTTATAGCACAGCTCCAGTGTTGCAATGGAATTAAAAATTATTTAATCTCCAACGCAAACATTCCAATAAAAAATGTTGATCATAGGAGATTTCTTCACCATAAAATTGCTTGATTGTTATTAATAGCTCTAATGATTTGGTCCTTTCTGTCTTCAATTTTCAGAGATATTCATTTTTGCCATCAGACGTTCTACAGATGCCACCTGTTTCGATATCGGAAAGATAATTTTTTCCTTCTTTAAAACGGAAAAAGAGAATTGAATTTGAAAGGATCAAAACATTTTATATTCATGTTGCAAAATGGACTCCACTGGACATTGTGGAAGATGGCAATCCATTGAATTTAATTTACATTCGTTCTTTAGGTCCTTTTCAGCCAATTGAATCATGCTTCAACATTACCTATCCTATCAAATAACCTTTACCGTTCACTAAGAATATTTCACGTTATTCTAATAAACAAGATATTTAGATGATCCACGTTCATGTTTTTCTTTAATAAAAGTTTATTTGTTGGTCGAACAACCGTCGGTTTTACAAAATTTTAGGAATTTTATTTAGAAATAGTTGATATAATGAAATGAAAATTATATTGCTGTTCCAATGACGATTGTGCTTTATTTTTAAGAGATTTTTTTAATATTTGGCACTGCGCAACGTATCTCTCTTTGGCTTAAAATTATCATCCACCATGTATCGCAAAAATAATTCGGAGAATTCTAGAACAAATTTAAGTTTATTCCCCTCAACTGTAAAAAATACACACACTTGGCATGCTCCGAATTGAATCGTTTTGCATGTTAATTTTTGTTAAAACTACTTGTTAATTCTCTTCGAGTGCAAATATGAAACAAAACGAACGCAATTAAAAGGCACTCGATGCCAAGTTTTTCAATACCATCGAAAACATTCCACAAATTATGTACATGATTTGCTTCTGGGGATTTTTCGCAACAACCCCCAATTCTCGAAATGGTGGAAGATTGGAAATATCAACACACACATAAACAATTTTGCCACTATGAAGTGAGTTCACGAAAACAAAACATATGCATTGACTTTCCATTAACGACCATAAAATTGAACACACACACACACACACATGCATACGTACACAACGCTTATCATGCCCTAAACAGCGTCCCATAAATATCGGGATGATGGCTGGTGGTAACTTTCAAAAATCTGCTCCATACTAGGAACGAGATGGTGGTTCCGTTCCAGTGGGGGAACGCTGGGTAATAAAAACAAAAACTTTGAATGTTATAACCAGCTTAAACTGAAAATGTGAAAGGAGAAACAAGAAACCCATAAATTAAGTTATGAACGCGCGATAACCTTATTGATCCTTTGCTTAAGGATAAGCGGGTTCGCCATTACATCCCTACCCCTATTTACTCCTTTGCTATTCTACAGTCGTTTTGGCCATATCGATGAATACAACCATTTCATAGCTGAGGAAGAATACAAAATTTGAAGCGGTCTTGTAGCTGATATTACGCTGCAAACGGTAGTTTTACCTCAATATGTGTTGGTAGATTTTCTCTGCAAAAGGAAAACCAAAACGAAAAACGTAGACAACTTGTATTACATTCATCCGCGGCAGACGTTCAAGTACCAGGAAAATGGAATAATTTGGTATGGGTTGATGTTTGGTAACATACGAGTATCTCTGCACTAGTATTTTATTCAGTTGAATAGTAGTGGACAACTAGTGCATTGATCATTGGTACAGTGGGGTGCTAATGCTCTTTCACCGAACAAATAGTTAATAAAGTTGTGGACAGACGAAGATTGCACAAGGATTAAGTTGCTCACTCATCGTAGATTCCATAATACGTTAGTTCGCTTGTCTAAAGCAAATGTGTTTTGCTTGGCGTGGCAACAAAATCAATTAGTTAGCCCAACCAATTAGTTATCTTCTTTTTGCCAGGATTAACGTTTCTGCAAAAAAATGTTTTCAAATAATGTTTGCACATGCAGTGAAGAAGATTCATGTGTGGACAGCTCATTTACAACATATCCATACACGTTTGGCCGCAGTAGGTACATTTAAGTGGAACTTTATCAAAAAAGTAGACGATACTACCAATTTTTATTCATTTCTGCCATATTATCCGCAACATTTATAAAAAAAGCAGAAATGACCAATTCGAATCATAAGATGTTACTAAATCGAGCGGTACATATTTTTTACGATAACTTATAGTTCTGGCATTTGTAGATGGTTTAAGCGCAACAAATTCCATCTCTAAGCCAATGTACGATGCCAATGTTATGATGACTATTATTTGATGTTCAAAGGTTTTATTTAAATATTCTGAATTTGATGCTCTAATTCGGCTTTAAGTACTAACAGCAAAGACGTGAAAACTAGCTAAATTTTTTTTTTGGAATCCAACTCAATTTATGGAATGGAATTTAGGTTTGATTATTTCAAAGTATTAATTGTTCAAAGCTACTCACGTCCATATTTTCATGAATCGGCATCATGCTATGAAAACTGTATGAGTACATGCACTTATCGAGTACACTGTGCTGCGTACGTACGTTCATGTTAGGGTGGCCCAGAAATATGTGAGAGAAAAAATATTCACTAAGTAATGTTACGCGACCCCATAGAATTGTTCTGTATTGAATAAATCGACTTGTATTTGCTGCAATATTTAATAGAGCTGCAAAGCACTGGAGTACCCTTTGTAAAATGAAAGTGACGAAATAACTGATTTTATCCTAATACCGGGTTAACCATTTTTCGGTTTTAAAAGTTAGGTTAAATAAAACACACATAAAGCTATGATTTCGATGAAACTTTTATTTCTTTATAATGCTTGGCCTTGCCATTATGTACGAAATTCTATTTCTTTTAATCGACCGCCTCTGGATTGGTTGCAGTAGTGAATCCGTTTTGGGGTAGTTTTCGACCACTTTTTCACATATTTCAGGCAGTGTTTCGGCGACAAATGTTAGTTCTCAATGCCCCAACGTTTGGCGTGAAATTGCATGCATTTTGTAGCCAATTGTGGCCGGCAAAACGTAAAATTGGGCTTTCTGGAAACTTCTCATGCAATAAAGCCAAAATCGGTCGTGTTGAATCATGATTGAATAATCACTTTTGTAGTAAGTTTCAACTATTTTTACGCGGTCTTTGGCTGTAGAGCGATACATGTTCGTATATGGCAAACATTCCACTAAATAACCAACACTTCAAATGATTTAACAGTTGACAGCCTTTTCAGACCGGCGGTTTTGAAACCACTAAATATAAACATTTTTATATTAAAGTGTACAACTTTTATGTATAAAGGGTTGGCAATCTATAGGTTTCTTTTCTCACTTTCATCATCAAAACATGTATTATATTCATTAATTCGGCAGAATGTGCTTTATAATTTTCTTAGTCGAATGAGCCGTCTGTCTAGTTGACTGATAGTTACGGTAACTCTCATCATTCGTTATAAAGTTTTTAAAATATGATCCAAAGTTTTTCGCAACTCCCATTCAATTTGGCTAATTCATCGAAATTCAATCTTTTCTTTGCAATTTTGTATACGACGTATACCTTCACTCAAAGGAATGGAGATACGTTCAATTTGAGACTCCAAAAATTTTAACACCCAAAAGAAAGCATTTAAACTATCAAGTATCTTTTGACCAAATGATTTTTGATGGCTTTTTAAGCCGATTAAGCGATATCATTCTCTCTGGCTGGCTGGCTGGTAGACACGGCAGACACCACAAATCTTTACGAAACTTGCCAAACCCCTGCACAACATAATATGTTGCCAGATCGTATCTTTCCAAAATCTACTTTTTTTTCTGTTGCTTCTACTTCATAGACTAAATTGGCCGAAAATTCGGTGATTCATGTTAGTTTATAATGCTTTGTAGAATTTGAACAAAAAATACGACTGATTTACAATGCACCTTCTGGTACCTACCATATAAATGTCCGATTTGACCTATATTTTCTTATGCTCATATTTTTCATGTAATAGAAATGAAATTACTTAATTTTAGTACACATTGTACGTTCGCCGAAGTAGAGTCCACGTATGAAAATGTACGGCTTGCCCCTTCCAATAACTCCTTTACAAATTAATCAAAATTAATTGGACTGTATATTCGTATATGAAGGTATATGTCATAATAAAATAAAATGCAACAACCAAAAGAAAGTGTTTAAAATGGTATGCTGGTAGATCGTAGCCGGGATTGCAAATGGGCCCAAACCTTCTGGTGTCTCCCATACAAATTAACCTATTTTCGAAATTAAAATTTGTCTTTGTAACTATAATTAATTCGTAAATTGCAGCAAGCTCAGTTTTTTTCCGTTGTATTGGTTTATACAGTTTCAAAAATCGGAGAAAGTTGCCCAATTAACCACGCCGCTTTGTAAGATCACACGAGTATCTTTTATTGGGTTACACTAAATTCGTTCAGATTTGGTATGCATTAAATGTTTGCTCAAGTAAAGTTAACTATTGAAATTGGTCAGCATTGTCAAATTAATCGATTTTCCAAAATTCAGTCTTTTCTCTGTTAAATCGAATTAGTAGGCATATTAAATGTTGTTCGTTTCATTGATTTATAAAACTTATTAAAATTTGAGAAAACTCTTTTACCTCTTCTGGTACTTCTTGTACAAATAATCGATTTAACTCATATAATCTCAGCTTCCGATCTTTCAAACAATTGTACTGAATTCAGTCAAATTTAGCATACCTCGTATTTAGTGATCTAAATTCTAAAAATAGAAACGGGGGCATCGCTACGCCATACAAATTGACATAACTGTCGAATTTTAATTTTTTAATTTCCATAGAAGTTTCCACAATGGCGGAGTTGTTATACTAGTTAAGTGGTTAAGTATACTTAATATTACACTTAATTCGTAGCCTGTAATTCCCCAAATTTCTACCAATCTAATAATCCCGCCGTCTCTGAAAACTCACACACAAATTACCTAAAGTATATCCCATTCATTCCTAGATTCATATCTTTCAGTCAGTATTACAAAAAGTTTTGTGAACGAAAGTGGATTGCATTCGCATACGCTGAACACCAGCCAAAATAAGATCTCACAATTAAATTGGACAACATTACCATAAACTGTGTGATTCCTCCCGTTCAATTTAGCCGATTTTCCGAAATTTATCGTTTATTATCGTTTGGTACATACAATTACCGATTTAAACCATATATTCTTAGGTTCATATCTTTCTGGCAGTTCTGCTGAACTTAGTTAAATTTGTCACAAGTTATGTGTTTGGTAAGGAAAGAGAACGGAGGGCGTTACTACAGCCCTTCTGATACCGCTCATACAAATTGGCAATTAAGTGTTGATTATTGATTGATTAGTGTTGATTACATCTCATAAATATTGTACTGGGTGATCAATTGTTCGGTTTCAAAAGTAAAGTTAAATGAAACACAGACAGAGCTATGATTTCGATGAAACTTTTATTCCATTATAATGTTTGAACCTAGCCATTATGTACGAAATAAATACAATGTTACTTAAATGATCGGCGATAATTTGACGAATGTTGGAATGTTGGATCCGCGTAAACCCGGTCTTTGACGTAGCCCCACAAAAAAGTCTAACGGCGTCAAATCGCATGATCTTGGTGGCTAATTAACGTCGCGACAACGTGAAATTACGCTTTCTGTATTTGTATTTGCTGCATTATTTTAAAGAACTGCAAAGCCCTGGAGTTCCCTCTATGAAATAAAAGTGGCGAAATACCTGATTTTATCCTAATACCTGTTATCTATTTTTCGGTAAGGTTAAATTAAACACACATAAAGTTATGGTTTCGATGAAGCTTTTATTTCATTATAATGCTTTGGCCTTGCCATTATGTACGAAATATTATTTCATTTAAACAACCGCCTCTGGATTAGTTGAATCCGTTTTGGGGTAGTAAAAATTACGCTTTCTAGAAACTTCTCATGCAACAAAGTCAAAATCGGTCGTGTTGTTTGGTTCGTGGCACTGATTTGTTTAAATCACATATCGTCCAGTTCGTAATCTTCAATTGCAGACCCAAAAAAGTCGGTTATTATACGGCCATAGTGCTCTGAATTGACGGCAACGCTTCCAGTCTCTTCAAATTTCTTCATAACCTTGCCAATTTCTTGTACAGCAGATCGATTATGACGATCATAATCACCCCGAAATGCACGAAAATAGCCCACGTTTGTGGTAAGTTTTAACAACCTATATTTTTGTTAATTCGTAAATTGGAAATCATTCACTAAATAAATAACACTTCTTACGACAGGTGTTTAACTGCTGACAGCCTTGCCAGATCGGCAATTTTGAAACCACTAAATGCATAACCCTGTTCATATACTATATATATACATTAAAACATCGCCTACTTTTAACAAAAACTTGGGATATGGAAGAGTTTTTGATATTCAATTCATTCATTCATGTCTATTTTTAGAATATAAATATTCTACGGCTTCGCGACGATGCCGAATGGAATCTTTTATTAGAGTTATCGATTACTTGATTATTCGAAGTATTCGCCTGCTTACATGATTTTATTGTGAATCGGAACTATGATCCTGTGCACGACTGTCGTCAATGCTAAGCAAAGTGTGCAACAACATTTGCTGAGATTATTGCTATTATCGGTCAAAATTAATCTTGTCGCTTACGTAAAACTTCTTTTCTTTCCCAAAAATGGTCTTGAGCTTAAGTGAGCATAAACGTAAAGTTCTAAAACACTGATCGAACCACAATCGAACGAATGATGACGTAGAACACGATGGACCGGCAATACAGCGATGATGTTTGTGGCATAATTCGATGGTTGCAAAATCACTAACAAAATTCTGATACTTGAAAGCCAACAGTTGTTGCATTAATGAAAGGTAGCTTTACGAATAATTTTCATAAGTGAAAAGCGAAAAATCAGCAAGTTTGTATGGAACGTACCGGAAAAGGCGTGGCAATATGCTCCGTTTTCATTTCGAGACCCAGCTTTGGTAAAAGCTCAACGTTTAGCAAATGCTACTAAATTTAGTGTAACCGATTGAAAGACATGAACCCAGGAATATGTGCTTTAAATCGGTCATTTGTACGGAAGATGACAGAAGAGTAAAGCTAATCGACGAATTTTTTTTTTTTTTCAAATTTTATCAATAACAATGGTACGTACTAAAAATTTGGCAATATGATAAAAAGACTGCGGTTGCTCTGCAATTTCTAGAATTTCAGAAAGTTGCGATTTTTCTGATTTTGTTTAGCTTTAAGGCAAAAATGTTTTAGTGGAAACCTAGCCACTTATCGCTCTCCGTTGGCACCCCACACATATGATTTCATGTGCAAATCGGTTCACTTTACTGAAATTTCTGTACTGGTTAAGATTGATACAATTTTAGAGAAACGATTATAGATCATCAAAATTATTAGTATGGTCTACAGTTCAACAATGTTTAAAGATTTCACCAATTTAAAATCTCTGAAATGTAGTTAGATTTGGAGAAATTTCTAATTTGGACTCTCTCTGATTGTTATTCACTTGTAGTCAGAACCCTTTGCAGAATCTCCCAAGTAGCTCACGACTTCCGGACTTCGGGCAAGTATTCTCTGGTAACGCCACCAGTAGTTTAAGTGAGAAGGCGACTAGTTGAGAAACCAAAATGGTTTCACCAGTTTGGTTTTAGACCTGGCAAATTGAACGATTGAAGGAAAACTTGTGAAATCCCTAGAAAAAAATCAACACATATCATTTTTTCGGTGATCATTAAGCTGCTTTCGACAGTCCGATGCGTGAAAAACTACATGAGGTCATAACCGAGTTTGGAATTAACTCGAATCTTATACGTCATTGTAGAATGACACTGAGTGAAACAACAATCTCAGTGAAGATGGGCAGAAAACTTAGTGGCCTTTTGCACCATACGAGGATTTAGACGAAGGGGCAGCCTATCGTAAGACCTCTTCAACATACTATTGGAGATGATTATGAAAGTTGGACTTAACACGAATGGTATCATCTTTAACAAAGGCCATATGTTACCTGCATATGCGGAAGATACAAACATTATTCGAGATATTACTACGGCCTTCTCAAGCATTGAAAAGGAGTCAGCAAAAATGGGTCTGACGGTAAACGAGACTAAGGAAAATTCATTTTTTTCAATGAATCTTCCTGCTTAGGAAGCTGTGCGAACATTGACAACGATAATTTTGGAGCGATTGTTGAATTCATCTATATCGGATCCACTGCAACCAACCCAAATGATGTTATCATGGAGATAAACAGGAAATGATGTTACTATTGGCTAAGCAAGTGATTCAATAATAAAGCCCTTTCTCAACAAACAAATATCCAACTGCACCAGATGTTGGTTTTACACTATTTACCTTTTTGTATGGCGCAGAATACTGGATTATGACATATACGGATGAATCAGTGCTGGGAGTCTTCGAGAGGAAAATACTCCGGAAAATATACCGACCAGACTGGGGCTTGTTGTGCGGATGGACCCAAATGCTACAGCATTATGGATGGCGCAGAAGAGGGCGACGAAAACTCCGTTGGAAGGATAATGCTTTTGAAGTACTACTGAAACTTAGTGTGAATAATTGGAGAAGAAGCACAGAAGACCAAAGCGCTTGGAATTATTTCCTACATGTAGCGTATAATAGGTAAGGATATCTATTCTAGTCACCATCTAAGAAGGAGAAGTTAGATTTGTGAAAATGAAGCTATCATCATGTTTGTAGTGTCAAAGCCTTTGTGACATCATTAAGAGATTATCAACTATGCAAAGAATAATACGGGCTTTTTATACCATTCAATTTTGCCGGTCTGTGGAAGGTCGTGGCATCAAATATATTTTTTTTGTGTGGACCAACCTGATGACTTCGCTGTATATGATGTTAGCGTCAAATACACAAATCACAAGGATGTCGATGGATGAATGAATGCATTGAGGGTATTACCCAAAAGGGTGATTTCAACTTGACTAAATAGAAAAAATATCCCAAACAAGGAAACACATTTGCTAACAAAAAGAATAAAAAAACTAGAAACAAAAATAGTGAACCTGAAAGCTAAATCTAAAGCGCCATAAGGGATTTTATATATACCCTTCCACAAGTTCACAAATTCGTGAACGAGGACATGTGCGGTTATTCAATGTGTACGTATGCGAATGTGTGTCTATGGGTACAGGATATGTGGGCTGTTTATTTTGTTTAGTCAGTTTTTAGTCGTTACCGGATCTCAGTCTTGCCATTTGACTGTTCCACCAACTGGCATGTTAACAAAATTCATTTTTTTATTGCCGAAAGCCTTTCACAGTGATTTGCAGCTGTTTTCTTTTTTTTTTTTTTGGTGTAATCTTCAGTCGTTTTGGCTTTTAGAAATAGGAAAAATAAATGCTGCGAAAGAGATGATGGCCCTGATTTCGACCCTTTTATGCCAAAAAGTGGTCCTTAATAACACGAACATTTATCAAAACTTCCACTATGGAAGAAATAGTCTCTTTACTAAAATATATATAACATTTATTTGAGTTTCTTATGCTTTTATATATGGCGAGAGAAGCGAAACTACAAATTGTTTGAAACCTTCCGTTTAGATATTATAGAGGCAGAATTAATTTAGGCAAAATTGATCAGTTTGTATGGTAAGTATCCCAACTTGTCATACTACAATATCCTCCTATGGTATAAATTACGACTTTTAGTAGAACATCTAATCATGTAATTTCTGGTGCCTGGTAATATTAAATATCCAAAAATGTAACTGGTTTTTATAACTTGTGGAGCATACCATGCCAACTTATTACACTTTCATCCGAATGGAGGCATATAGTAAGAAAGAAACGTCTATGGCATTACGTATATTTGATCAAATGTGTTTCATGAATTTTGTCTTGCTGCGTAAATCTTTATGACATTTCTTATATCATCGCATACCCTCATATTTTGCAAGATCTCACTTGAGGATTGTAAATAATCTATATCGGACCATCTCTTCTGGTATCCCCCATACAAATTTGCCGAAATTTGTCGTAGGCTACATCGATCTGTATTTTTCTCTGTGACTTTGATCTATAATACTTACAAAAGCTTGAGCAAATCGACCAGCTAACCCCTTCCGGTACCTCCCACACAAATGGGTGGTTTAACCTATATATTCTAAAATTTCTATATTTTATACACTTACAGTTCAGTTAAATTTGGTACACATTATGGGTTTGCTAAGGTAGCGTCTTGGAATGTGAATGGATCGCATTTTCATGGACCTTCTGGTGCATGGACTCTTCTAGATCGCATTGTCATGGACATTCTTTATTTGAGCACTAATTACAAGTTGACGTGAAGTTTATCACAATTTTTGGACGAAATTTCAAGTTCTGCTCAGAAAATTTTCCACGTTCTGTGATTACTGGGTGATGTAAATGAAACTGAAGGAAAGATATATAACAAATCGGCATAACCAAAATAGAACCACATTGTATATACTCTCCACCATGCATTGCTGTCAAAAGCATGTGGTTTGTCCTGAAATATGTTGATGATATATTCAGTATTTAAAACAATTTAAAACAATCACACATTCAATCAGAGTAGTGATTTAAAAGTCATGTTGTCTTTCCGCTTTTATCAATTGTTATGTCATTTGTTAATGAGTAAAAGAAAAATTACACCTTTTTAAAACACACTATTTGCACTATTGATAGAAATTGTTTCTTGCTTGACCGTAAAAGAAATGGGCGTAACAAAAATCGATCTATTGCGTCCACTTATGGCGCCAGCATCCTCAACAGACAAGTGGGCAGACGAGAAACATCCTCAGATAAAGTATAGCATAGCGTGTAATCTTGTACTACTGCAATCCTTTTGATTAAATTTGTATTTGTATGCTTCCACCCGAAGAGTTGAAGCTACAAATCATTTGATACGGCAAAAATGTTACACCCAGAAGGAAACTTTTTAAGTACCAAATGTCTTTAGACCCAATATGGTTCATGACTAGTCTACTTATGTGGCTGATAGACACGATAACTGCCGTATATCTTTATAATCCCAACCGGGTATTATAAATGGACTACATGTGTCTGTTTTTCCGCTATCTCTCATACAAATTGATAGATTCTCTGAAACGCAGTAATTTTTTCTTTAATTTCTAATTCATAGGCTGCCGCAACCAATAGTTTTACCCCTTGTATTATAATTTTGTACAGTACTTGACAAAACTTGAAACAAATCAATCAATTAACCACGCCTCTTTTGCTACCTCCCATACAAACGACCAGTTTACTTTCTTATTTTCATATCCTTTATCATAGCGCCATAGCGCTTTGAATTGAAATTCGGTTTATCCGCCACACTTTCACTAACAGAAGCGATATTTTTGTGATAGTGCCAGGCCAGTTTCTTTAAATTTCTAGTAATCGATTATATAATCTATAATAATCACCCGTGATATCATGAAAAATGTGCACGTTTGAATCACCACATTTGTAGTAATTTTTAGCTATTTTTACGCGTTCTTCGGTTATTAAACGATCCATTTTCGCAAATGGCAAACCTAAATAAATAATACTTCAGATGACAGGTATTTAACAGATGACAGCCTTGCCAGACCGGCGGTTTTGAAACCACTAAATGAACCTTCCGAGTATGTGAAAAAAATGGTTATTTGAAGTTGAAGAGCAGTTTGACGTTGCGGCCGAAAGAACTTTCCTATACCGCTGAAGAGTAATCTAATCTATTACAAAACGCGTCTGCTGGAAATGCATATTTCGAGGGTAAATGTTTTTTCAAAAATCCGCTATTAATCAAGAAATAAATATTAAATATTCGGAGAGCTCGTATGGATTTGAGATTCATTCCTCTCTGGCTCAAATGCCTTCAAACTTTGTACATTTTTTTAATAGTTCACTTTCTTCTCAAACAACTTTTACGTACGATTTGCTGACTTATTTCAAACTTGGAGTGCAAAAAGTGGTCCCAAAAGCGGATTTGTTTTTGATTAGTTAGAAAGTTGTTGTTTAGAAGTTGTTATTATGTTTATCAATTCTAATACATATGTCACTTACTTGAACAAATGTTAAAGAATTGCCAATTTGAATTTTTATTTTAAATGTACTCGTATGTCTACAATTTTAAATTTTTTTACAAGCATGAATCATTTTGTTTGTTATCTCTTTTTCGTCTATTTATAAGAAATAATTTATTTACTCTGCACTACGCCATTGACTAATTAAAATATTAATTGCCTTTTAAGACTATAAACAAAATCAGTTTTACTAAAACTGTTATAAAAGTACGTTATGTGACAAAGGACAGATATAATGTGAACCTCAGATCAAAAGATGCACAACTGATTCAGATTCTATAAAATATTCGAGAAGGAGGTATTTGCTGATAAAAAAAAAATTGGAAAACGGCCGGCTAAACTATTTCGATTGTTAGCAAGAAAAAGTTAAATAACGGAACATTATACTATACATGTGGATATCGTGGGGTATTAAAGAGATAAAGAGATATATGCCAACTCCTCCACTTAATTGCTGAATAGTAAGTAGAAACGTCAAACCACATCAAACATGTCCTACAATGCAGAAGCCGTTCAAATTTCCCAGTGAATCAGATGATGGAATGGTATGGAAACTTTTGAGTGTGTGAGTGTCCCTTGCAGTTGAGCTGTTCTTCATCAACATGTGTATGTGTGTGTTAAAAAGGA
>JAHXMU010000101.1:6312360-6347917 GCA_019455685.1 Philornis downsi | reverse complement strand
AGTTGAGCTGTTCTTCATCAACATGTGTATGTGTGTGTTAAAAAGGATGTGTAGAGGCATTTTTTCATACATGGTTGTGCGAGTGGTTGCCTTTTTATTTGGAAAACGTGCCTGGAATTATGGTTTGGATATCTTTTGAGTGCAAAATATTGCCACTTTAAGGCAAACAGACGGCAGTCCATAAAAATGTTCGTAGTTGAGGGCCAAGAACCCTTTTAGTTAAATACGGCTATTTGCGAAAGAGTTTAAATGGTATATCTGTGTTTATTTGATGTGTTTGGTTAAAGCGTAGACACCGAGCCAACATACAGTTTATACGGCTGCACATCTACTATGCATGATATAAATAATATATATAATATACGAGTATACACACATGTCAATACGTTTTGCCTTTTTTTGGATGTTGGTTTGGTGCCATTAAATATTGTCATTAGTTAAAACATATTACTTTAAATGCAGAATATAAATCATATAAGTTATCAGTATTCTTCCAAACAGTGTAGTTGGAGCATTCATTTGTGTTTTCAACAATATTAGCCGAAAACCATTTTCCGTATCGGAAAATATTACATTACTGTGATATATTCTTGGCGAAATGTATTGATAATTATAAGCAAAGTGTCCAATTTGTGGAAGTCAGTACATAAGCTTGTCAAGATTTCATCTTATGCCTCATTAAAGCTTCCTTCAAAAAGGGCTGTGAAGAAAGAAATATATGAGTTCTTACAACTTACCTCAACCGTTATTATTTTAAAAGGAATACAACATATTTCTTTTTCCAGAAAAAGGAAAACAGCTTAACATATAACTATAATATATATGTAGTTCTTTAATATACTCGTATAAACATTTCCAAAACAGCAGCAAACCAATAAAGGTATCTTATTCAGATTAAAACTATTGCGCCGTGTACCTGTATTCTTATTTATATTTGCATTCTATTTTAGGACAAACAGTGGCTGTGGGATGTCATCTTCCTAATTTGGTCACAGCGTTTCCCTTGGAAACCTAATCTTTTAGAGAAATTACCAAGCAGCTCACTATCTCCAACCTATGTCATGTAGTCCTTGGTAAAACCCTTTGGCATTCGTTTAATTGACAGAGTTCCACAATGGTAAGCTTTGACCAACGGCGTCTGAATTTCGAAGACTTTCAACAGTCTTAGAAAAACATTTTTAATTTTATTTGTAGATAATAAATACAGTGTCTAATGGGCAATTCCTAATACTATATCAGATAATTTTGCAGCAGATTTAACCTGACGGTAAACACATTAGAAGTTGTTCAATACTAAAAGGGGCGTGGTTAATCGTTCGATTTTTGTACAATTTTGGGTAGCATTGTAAACCATTACAATGTACACAACTGTAAGTTAATGCAGTCAACGAGGATAATAAAATCGATCAATTTGTATGGGGTAGATATAGATTATTTACAGTCCTCAGCTAAAATCTGGCAAAATATTTGGTTAAGCGAAGTTCTAAGTAGTTCTACAAAAAATTGCGGCAGTTACCGTGTGTATGAGCCAGCCAGCTAGCTACGCGGACGGACATCGACCAATCAATTTAAAATGTCATGAAACACAATTGGTCAAAATACATTTGGTATTTTAAACGCTTCCTTCTGGGCGTTACATTTTTGACCGTATCAAATCATATATTCCCTCATTCTATCAGATGAAGTTACAAAATATATAACTTACAGAAGTTATAAAGAAACCAAGAATTTTTTCCTAATAGGCGAATTTACACGTGAGGTAGCCTTAGAGGCGTGGCAGAATGACCTCAGAATTAAGTACATATGTCGACTGCACATAGGACTGCATTCAGGAAAGCTGTTTGAAAAATATGCCGCTAAGAACACATGGGAGGAAACACTCATTGTGTGGGAGGCATCGAACGGAAGTGATTGGAATAAAGCAAATGTTACTGCAGCCTACTACTTACAAATTACAGAGGAAAGTCTGAATTTCGTAAAGTTGATACCGCTATCAGAAGGAGCATGACAATGTATCCCATTTTTGTATTGTATTGAAAGTATTGTATTGGGCAAGGTAATCATGTTGATTTTCAAAGCATTAAAAATCAATTAAATGGGCAAAAAATTACATTGCTGCAGTGAAGAAATTGGGAGTCACACGTGCCGATATTGGCATTTACAATCACCGGCTATAATCTGGAGAAACATTATCGCATTTACCAGTCAGCTAGTCGGAAAGATAGACAAACTTCGCTCAATCGTCTTAAAAAGTCTTAAAACACAATCGGTGGCTCGAAGTTGTACATATTTTCGTCAACCATAACCTTTCAAAACGAATTATCTAATTTAGCCCACGTATTTCTAGATTCATATTGTATTTCATTCACTCATGAGGACTTTCGTAAGCTTAGTTCTGCGAATGAAAATGAAATGAGTTGCCACGCCCCTTTTGATTCCACGCATACAAATTGGCCGATTTATCAAAAAAATGGTTCCTCTATAATTTCTAAGCGGAGGACTTGCAGATGTTAATAATTTTGCTTCTTTTATTATGCTTTCATTCAGATAATTTTTTAGTGAGACCCTAATGATGCCTAATGGTGCCGTCCGTTTTCATTCTAAGAACCAACTCATCCCATCGCATGATGTCCACTAGTTTTGACTGAATTTAATGGTCCTTTTTGAAAGATATTTTGCTAATAATATGTTGGGCAAATAGGTTAATCGCATCGGTGGTACCAGAACGGGCGTGGTTGCATGGTCGGTTTTTCTCAAGTTTTACCAAGCATCAGGATTCAATGAAATGCACAAAAGTCTGGATGACTTCATCCCACTAAATAGAGAATACAGAGAAAACATTGAATTTCGAAAAATCGACCAATTTGTATGGAAGATATCAGAAAGGGCGGGGCAAAGCCTCTCATGTTTATTCTTGGACTCTGCTTTAGCTAACGCTTAACGTGAGCCAAATTTGAGCGATTTTGGGCAACTACGTAGAATTCAGTTTAGCAAATGCGCATTGTCAGCCAGATTTGACCACATTTGATGGAAAAGTTTGAGAGAAACAAAGCTAATAGTATACTGAAATTCTTTTATTTTCGTATCTCCGAAACCGTTGACCGCAGTAATCTGAGCTGTTGTCCATTCTCTTGTTTTGTAATAAACAGTAAAATAATATTTAATATTTTAATATTTTTTTATTTTTGAATTTTTGCCAAATTCCATGCACATAATGCTTTTGAAACACTTTCTGGCATCTCTCATACAAATTCATATCTTTCATTCAATTGTACGAAATTCGATACAGATAAGCAAATCATAGTCCGAGATTAAACATACATAGATCTACAAATGAAAAAGGTCTGCATGGCCGGTCGCCCTAAAGGTATCTCGCATACAAATTAGCCGAAGTCATTGGGTTATAATAAGCTATAAGAATTACATTCTGTAAGTTATAATTTTGCACCTTTTACTTTTAATCCATTTGCTCATTAGAACCTACCGATTTACCAAGGGGTCTATTGCATAGAGGACAATAACGACCAACAGTAGCAGTGTTATTATCCTTCGCACTTGTATATGCTTTCAAATCCTTAGGTATTGTAGGTATTAGCAAATATTTCAAGGAATAAAAATATGCTTCTCATCACAGAAATTTCTACGAAATGTGAAAAACTGTAGTCTTCCATTGAAGTTTGAAAATAGATTTCGATAATTTAGTTTTTTTATGGATCGTATCGGATATTTACAGACTCGTGATATCTTATCACACTCGAATACGTTGACACGTTTTTTTAATATGTCGAAGCGTTTATAATAAAATATTGAATTTATCATTGTGTTTTTCTCATTTCTTTACTTAGCTTTATATACAATTTTTTCTTAATGTGCCAAAAAGGAAAAAAAACGACGAACTAAATGTGCCCACCGAGATGAGTGCTAAAGCCTGTTTATTACTGAAAAATGGGCATCGAAAACTTTCATATTGTCACTTCGATGTCATTTCATTCTGGTGAAATCTGATACATATCTATTGGAAAGTATCACTGCTGTCGGTTCTATCTTATCACAAAAATTAGGCTGTGTTGAATTGGAAATGTGTACTGCCAGTTTCAATTTGAAACTTTCATTTCGACCTTTTTTTTTGGTGAAGGCTACATACATTGTCCATCGTTAAATTTTAAAAGTATATTTAGCACTCATCTCTTCATTTCAAATTCAACTGAAAAATAATAGTAAAATTCCATTTGCAACTTCTCCCACTATTTCACAGAGGCATATTCGATTTGTCAATTTCGTCGGATTACGAAATATCCACTATCCATGTTGTACCAGAGATAATGGATACGGGCATTTTTCTTTATGTTTTCAATGTATTTTGTTATGGCCTTCGTTATTAGGAAGTACTAATGGAGGTGAAAAGGAGGAGTTGAAGCTGTGGGGCAGTAGTTTGTCGTAGAAGTAATTTAATCGATTTTGTATGTTCAAGCGTCATGTAGAAAGGACTTCATGTCCATGGCAGATGTTTTGTTTTTGTTGGTCATCAACACAAACAGCATAATGTCATTTGGGGAAACCAAATAAAATTACCAGGAAGCATTTCATATGGCACAATCAATTACCTTAATCCTTCGGTAATTTAATATTTGAACACCTGAGTTTGCTGCTAAAGCTAGTTCATGTGGGCTTTTTATTGGACGATAAATAGTTACTTCATAGGTTGTTTTGTTTACGAGTATACATGCTTATTCGCATTGTTGTTGGTTTATAGCCTCACCATCTAGGCTCCTTCTTTAGCTGTTTGTTTCAAGATCTGGTACCAATTTTTCAAGGCCTTGTTAACTTTCTTAAAATGCGGTGTTTGACTCGAATTTTATTTAAAAGCATAATCGCATGAAAACCGCTGAAGACATGATAGAACGATTTAATTTCAGTCTCACATTTATTTATAAAACCCAATATAACAAGTGAGGAGACATTTAGCCCACCTGCCAACTGAGCCGAAACCGAAATTACCAAGTCATTTCAAAAAAATCAACATAATATTGACCGTCTCCTTTGATGTTTGTGATGATTTGTGTTTAGAATTCTTTGCGAAAGTTCAAACTGTATGTAAATAATATTGAGTGGTCGTTATTGGACGTTTGAGAGAGAAAATTATTGAAATAAGACAAGATTTGTGGATTTTCACCAAAAACTCAACAAACTCAGCACACGAAACTCGGACAATCACTGCATTCGCCTAATATTGCGCGGATTGACCTTTTTATCTTTTCAAAACTCAAATTTTTACTTCGAGTCACACGTTTGTAGTAGACATGAAATAGAATTTTCGGCGAAAGCTGAAACTTTTTCCTGTAAATGCATATGAAAGATGTTTTGATGATTGGAATATTGGTATAAAGGTATTATTTCGAAAAAGGCGTATTTTAAAGATCGAATCGTGCTACATCGTGAAAGATGTTGAAGGAGTTTTTTTTACCCAGAACAATGTCGAAGACGTATCCATTCCAACAGCATTTAGTTCTAGCCGGATGAAGCAACTGCACATACAGCTCGACCGATTATGGCGAAGCGCCAACGAAAATTCCAAACAAATTAATACCCACAAATTCCACTTCCCGCTGGCCTTCAACGTCACCTGATCTGACTGTATCTGGCTTTTTTTATGGGGTTATGTCAAACAAGAGATGTACAAAACAAAACCAAGGAATTTATCTGAATTGGATCAGTCTATTACAACAATAATTGGGGCGATCCCGACTTCAACCCTTCAGACCGCAATGAATAATTTTCTGATCAAGAGTCGCATATGCGTGAATGTGTTTGGAGGCCAATTATGGCCTATCATCTTCATATATAAAATCAAATTGAATTTTCTATACAAAAAAAAAAAAAATTAATAAATAAATAAATGCAATACATTGATTAAAAAAAAGTTATTTGAATTTCTAATCGCACCACTATTGATGCACCATCGTGTATTTACATTTTTTTTTAAGTTTGTAATCGTATAAGCTAGGAAAATTTTTGTATAAACTTTCAATTATATCTTTAGTTTAACGAACAAAAGTTTAGCACATAAAGCCAGTACATCAAATTAGCAGTGAGTTCAAGTGGATATTTCCAAATTGAAAACATATTTAAAAATTTTATTGGAATCACAGTGATTTATCCAGAAGGATGATGTGTTTCATGCTCAGTGGCAAGTCTATTTTCAGATTCATTGTTGACTGAATCGGTGCAATTGATTTTGTTTTCGTCAAAATATTCTTCTGCGACAGTGAATGCAATCTAGTTGACATTATTTATTCCTCAAATTGGAATGAATTTAGATATAAACGCGTTCATTTATTTCCCCAGTCGAATTGAAGATTTAAATTTGGATGTACTCGTATATGGCACAAATAGCTCCTATTTGGCAAACACCTATAATTTTAAATCGTTAGTCCGTAGCTAACATTACTAGTACTGCTAAAGTAACAAAAGTATATAGTTTAGCTGTGAAATTGAATGACTTATATTGTTCTTAACTGTGTGATTCTTTGAAATTTGGCCAAAATTCATATATAGGTATATATGTATATATGAGTGTGTTTGTTATAAATAAACAAAACCGTACTATTTATAACAAACACACTCATTATCGCAAGTATAAGAATATCCATAACATGAAAGAATCTCAAACGATGCAATTATAATCATGCCACACTCACTCGCTTTTGTGCGAATTTTGTTGTTATTATGCAGCATTACCGCTTTATTTTTGGCATTGTTATTTGTTTAAAAACTCAAAGAGATCTGCCGACAAGTCTGCTTACAGCGTAATGATGGAGGAAAGCGTAGAAAAGTCAGCTATAGAATATAGACAAATGAACTGAATCAAAGTGTAGTTGGCGGATTCATATGAAATTATAAATAATGGTTGCAAAGCTGAGCAGAGCACTCGTGTCTGCGTAGCTAAACATACATACATATACGGGTCCTTACGCTCCCATTTCATATACAAATATTTGGCGGATAAAAAGAAGTAGAACAGCATTCACACAATAAACAAAACTCTGATAAGAATCCTTAAAAATTTGAATCCATACATGTTTAAGGATGTACGATTTCAATTCGCCTGTATTGGAGGGAAGAAAGCCAGACACCGAATACAGTGTTTATACATCGATATTTTTACATCGACATTTTGTTTTTGTGCCCACCATTATTAGAGGAAGGGAGCAGAATGAGTTCGTCAATTCCTTTGTAACAGATAGAAAAAACCTCTAAGATCCCACAAAGTAAATATAAGTATTCCTGATCGTCGTAAACCAAACGTCTATGTCGATGTAATCGTCCGCGCTCGTCCACCAGTGTGATGAAAGAACAATAAAAAGGCATTTTCGGGAAATTCTTATTCTCATTGAAAGTGTAGATTCATTTGCCAAGGCACGGGGGCGATTAAAAGGACTGTTTTCTTTTCTAAAGTAGAGAATCAGGTGATGAAATATCGCCACCGCCTTAAAGACGGCTGTGCCTTAAATCAATTTCAGGGTGATTTTTTAAGATTTAAGTTTTTCAGGTTGGCAGCACTGGTTGGTAATGGCGTCACAACGTCATCAGTCAAAGTGAAAAGTGTACAGTATATTCTGCCATTTCATCGTGGAAAGACTAACAAACGAGCAACGATTGCAAATCGTTGAAATTTATTATCAAAATTCGTGCTCTGTGACAAATGTGCATCGTTTGATACGACCATTCTATGGTCGTCATAATCGACCTGCTGAATCAACAATTCGTACTGTTATCCCCAAATTTTGCACCAAATTTACTTTGTTGGACATAAAACCATCGACTCGCATGAAATGTGAAACGTCAATTCGTTGTTGTTCAAGGAAAATTTTATACGTCGATTTGGGTTTGAAAGCCTATAAAATTCAACTCACGCAAGAATTGAAGCCGAATGGCCAACCACAACGTCTAATTTTTGGTGAATGGGCTTTACAAAAGCTCAATGAAAATCCGCTGTTTTATCGAAAAATTATGTTCAGCGATGAGGCTCATTTCTTGCTGGACGGATACGTACACAAGCAAAACTGTCGCATCTGAAGTGATGAACAGCCACATGCCATAGCTTATTTCTCGATTTGGCCCTGTAAGTTGCTTCCCAAGATCATGCGATTTAACGTCTCTTGATTATTTCTTGTGGGGATATGTCAAGTTGTTGGTCTATGTGGACAAGGCGAACACTATTGAAGCCTTACAGGATAACATAACACGCGTTATTCATGGAATACAGGCCGAAATGCTCGGAAGAGTGACGAAAAATTTGACCTTCCGAATGGACATTTTGAGCCGCGGACAACATTTACATCAAATTATCTTGAAAAATTAAATGGCAAAGATCAATTTATCGATTCAAGTAAAAATTTTAATATATGATTTACGGCGTCATCGGAAGAGGTAACACCAGCCAACAAGGCTTTGGACTGGAGCAACCAAATATGTTTCCTAGGCTAATTTGGTGGTCTGAATTCAAATCTGTTATTGGTTTTTCTCTATGACGTCAGGTTTTCGAGAATTTTTTTTAAACATAAAATAATCTTAATTTATTTAAAAACCAATGAATTGCCAAAAGTGAACGGCGCTATTTAAGCGTCGTTTGTATTTTGTGTGTTCGTTTTCACGTACTAGAGTCCAGCAATGCTTGGACACATGCTGTTGTCCCAAAATCCTTGATAATTTCTTTCAATTTTTATTAAATCTTGGTGAGCTCGCTCCCCTTGTTCGTCGTTCATCGCACCTAAGTTTTATAGAAAAAACCTTTACTTCCAATATCGATAGAACGTGTATCAACTTCCGTAATCATATTTCTAATAGTTCAAGAGATATGACATCCTGATCGTTGAGTTTTGTAGGCGGATTAAGAGGTGAAATCTTAACCAAATGTAGCTGTAATTTCGCGATTGATAGAAACACACTGCTTAATTTTAATTTAATTTAAATTAAATTTAATTTTGGTGACACACACTTCACTCTGAAGTTGTGGTAGCATACATACCAAATTTCGTTCGTATATCTTTTATAATTTATGAAATTATGAAGTTTTAGACTTGTAGGCATAATAGCTGTGCTGCACCTTTGACCTATTCTTTACATGAGATAGGATATGAGAATTTCATGATTGATAATAAATTACTGCACAATGTTTTTGTCGATCGATAAGTTACTTGGGTCCCTAGGACGTACTTTTTAAATCGTATGTGGTGAAGACCGAAAATTCTGCCAAAACATAAGAAGTACAACGTATGGAACAGGGCTCCCCTCCTGTAAGGATTGCGAGGGAAATCTGGTCACAGATATGCAGAATGTGCTGCAACTATGGAGAGAACATTTTTCTGAGCTCTTAGTTCCGGATGGCAGCACGAGTGAGGAAATCACCCCAATTATCGACGATAACATAAATTTCCCAGTTCCGACCCAAACAGACATCAGAACAGCAGTATTGCAGCTTAAGAACAAACAAAGCTGTGGTACTGATGGCCTGCCAGCAGAGCTGTTTAAAACTGGTGGCGATGAGCTGATAAACAGCCTGTATCAACTCCTAAATTCGACTTGGGTCGAGGAAAACATGCCCGATGATTGAAATTTGAGTGTGCTGTATCCTGTCTTAAAAAAGGTGATCCAAGTGTTTATAAAACTATCGCGATATCAATCTTTTACCCATTGGATTTAAGATACTATCGAGAGTGATATGTGAAATACTAAAGCGGATTCTAACCGACCTGATTGGACCTTATCAGTGTGGCTTTAGACCTTGCATATGCAGATGGCATAGACATTATTGGGCGAAAAATGCGAGATGTTACTGCAGCTTGCTCAAGCATCGAGGAGGAAGCAGCGAAAATGGGTATGGTGGTAAACGAGGACAAAGCAAAGTTATTGGTTTCAACGAACGAAGAATCTACCCATTTGGAACGTCGTGTGAGCGCTTACAACTATAATTTTCAAGTGGGGCAAGAATTCATCTATCCCGGTTCCGCTGTAAACAAAACGAATGATGTCAGCATGGAGATAAAGAGGAGAGTATTGCTTGGTGACAGATATTACTATGGGCTAAGCAAGCGATTCAATGGTAAAGCCCTCTCCCGACAAACAAAAATCCGACTGTAAAAGACGTTGGTTCTACCTGGGATAGACGCAAACGGATGAATCATCGTTAACGGGGAGTAAGTATTAGCGTCGCATGAACAATGAGGTGTACGAGATATATGCGATTGCGTTGGCTTAGTCATATTGTGCGGTTGAACCCAAATGCTTCAGCACGGAAAGTTTTTGACTACCGAAACTCCGTTGGAAGGATCAGGCTTTTGAAATACTGTCGAAGCTCAGTGTGACGAATTGTAGGAAAAGCGCAAAAGATCGGAGGGCTTGGAATTATTTTCTGCGGGCGTCGTCTAATAAATTAGGATGTCTACTTCAGTCGCCACCTAAGAAGTAGAAGAAGATGTGGCGCTTCCTCTACCAGCAGCAAATCTGTCAAATTTCACCTCCTATACTTCATAAGATATGACCATTTGAACTGTGAAGTAGTGTGGGTGGTGTCATAACCGTTTTCCTCAATCTTAACATAGTAAAACATATGAAAATTTCGTAATTGATAGTATCATGCTGTCGAGTTTTCATGACGGTCGGTCGGTTACACATTGAAGTTTTAAAAAGGGGGCTGTTCATGACCCCTAAGTTCATAATTTTTCAGGCTGAACAAGAAAAATATCAATTATGTCTCAAGTCACCAAAGCTGGCTTTGGAAAGCTCCTCTTATTCCCCTTCATTGAATAGTTTAACACATTGAATAGTTTATTCTGCAAGTGCGAATTCGAAATAGGTTTGAATTATTGTTATTAGTTATAGGCAACATTCCCCGTTGTCAGAGATTTAAAACCACTCATTTTACAGGGTATAATGATTTATTGGCTATGAGTGTAGTATGAAAAACAAAAATATATAAAAATGTAAAGATACGTATCTATCACATGAATATTTTTACTATCACTTTCCGATCCGATTTAGCGTCATCAGCCCTTATATTCACACCTTCGCCCGTAGGAATGAAAATGCGACACTTGGGGAAAAACGTAACTTCCAGAAGAAGCATCTGATGGTCAAATGCTTTTCAGAGTTTTCTAAATCCATTCGATCGATGTCTAGCTGGCTGGTTGGTACAATTTTCATATTAAATCTTTGTGTAATTTCGATTGTGATAAGATCCTCCTAGTATCGACCATACAAACTAACCGATTTTCCGGGTAAGAAAATCCACAAAGTGGTATTGGATGATCGCCGGCTGAAGATGAGTGAGCTAGTTAAAACGGCAAGTATTCCAAAAAATGCTGTACATCGGATATTTATCGAAGATTTGAAAATGAGAAAGTTGTGCGCAAGATGGTTGCTGCGCTTGCTTTCAATAGAGCAAAAACAGCGTCGTGAAGATGTTTCAGTAAGGTGTTTGGCAATGTTTCATCGCAATAAAGTCGAATTTTCGAGTCGATCCATAACCATGGATGAGACATGGGTCCACCACTTTATACCTGAGGCAAAGCCATAGTCAAAGCAGTGGACTGGAATGGGATAATGGTGTTTAAATAAGGCAAAGACGGTTCCAACTGCAAGTAAGGTCATGGCGTCTGTTTATTTTCATTGGTTATCTTCAGAAAGGGAAAACCCATCAACGGCGAAAAAAATCGCATTTGACGAAAAAGAAAGTGTTGTTTAATCGAAACAATGCCCCAGTTCACACGTCCATCATTGCAATAGCTAAAATTAATTAATTAAAATTCGAGTTATTTCATCACGCATCTTAATCTCCAAATTTAAAAAAATACCTCGATAGTAGAAGATTTGCCAACAATAAAGAGGTGGATGAATGGTCTAAGGTTGATGGCTATTTTAAGGAGTTTGGCAGTTTTTATTATTAACGGAGTATAGAAGCTGGAAAAAGTGTAGTATAGTATAATCTCCTAAAAGGGGATTTGTTAAAAAATAAAGAAGATTTTTCCCAACTTTTTTGTGTCTTCTTTGCTAGGTCAGCTAATTTTGATACCGCCCCAGTAAGTATACATTTATATATATATATAGATATATAAGTATTTCATAAATTCCCACATATTCCTTCTATACATACATATATGCAAATGTGTTTATTTAAATATACTTGTTTCAAGAAATGTACTTACGTTCTACTAAACTAAAAAGAACGAAATTTTTCTAAAAAAGGAATTTGGGATTAGAAGGAATTTAGGTTAGGAATTTAGAAAATATGTATGGATCCCATATGACTCTACACATCAACTGATTCTCCGTAGTTGAGTCTTTCCTTTGCAATATCTAATTAGTTAATTGCAGTGGACTAGATTTTTGTTCACAGTATTGGTTCAGAATTATCTGTAAATCTTTAAAAAAAAAAAAAAAATAAAACTGATATCTTCCATACAAATGGCTGATTTGAGTTACATATTCCTAGCTCCAAATCTTTTATGATGTTGTAAATTCAGTGGAATTTGGCACACATTAGGTGATTAGAGGAATAAATTCTGAGAGTAAAGATGGAGGACATTACTGCGCCATTTCTGGTGTATCCCATACGAAACGTCGGGTATGACCAAAATCAATTTTTCGATTTAAAATTTATAGCTAATAGGCTGGAATTAGCGTAGTAGTAATACTTCGTGAACCACAACGTAAATTGTGAAAATGCCGTAATTTTGTACATCTTCTTTTGTAAACTTAGAATTGAAAATTAAAATATTATTTTCCATATATTCACTCAGACCTTTAAAACGGCAGTGGCATCATAACCGCTTTTTGCAGTGATTGAAGTTACGAGTGCGCAAAAATTAAACAATAAATGTTTCACATCTAGCGTACAGGTTACAAAAAAGCTGAAAAATTTCGATGAAATGATATAACTGAAATTTCTGTGAATTTTTAAGAATTGTGTTACTATGCTCCTGATATCATATCGGCATCACAGTTACTTCCGTGAACATTAATACCAATTTTAACTCATTTTTTTACAACTTAATCAGTTGTAGCTGTATGTACAGTCCAAGCCCAATTACCGCAATACCTCAATTTTCCGTACTAACATACTAAACAGTGGATGACATACAAGAAACTCTTTTTGTAAGATCAATTTAGTTGTACTCAAAAGTTCTTAAATGATCAAATGATTGCTGCTGTTCCATTCATGACTTAAATGTTTCTTAAAATGGTAGAACTGAACGTTAGACATTTAGTGTGAGTAGCGAATTAATTAGTTTTAATGAAATATAAAAATAAATGTTATATTGCAATATATACGAATGTATGCTTATAATAATTTTATTAATAACAATAATTAATAGTAATAAGTTTTTAATTTTTTTTTTATTGCTTTTAACAATTCATTTATTTGTGCTCCGATCTTTGTTTATTTATTTATTTTTCCCATTTCCAGTGAATTTCAAATTACGTATAGAGGTTTCCGATGACTTTGCATTTTGAATACCTATTTCCATAATCAAATGTATGCTAATGTATACACACATCCATTTACGTACGTATGTACATAAGTACATATTTATGTACATGCATAAATGTTCCTACAACGTGAGGCTTCAATTCCGGCTAAAAAGTATTTGTTATTCAAATATCGTTACACATTTATGTCGCTGATATTTCTGATTTGCGTTCATATAGGGCGGATTGAAAATTTCAAATTAATTTTGATAATAAATGGTATGGAGGTAGTGGTAGTGTTTTAAGTCGCGAATCATTCATCTTTCAAAAAAAAGGTTTTGCCGAAATCAATTTATATACTTTTTCTAATTAAAATGAGAAACTAGTATAGAAATTTCAGAAAAATGAACAGATTTACAGGGTGGCGCAATAGAACGTTCATATTGCATCATCTTTTTTTGCGGGGTAGAGAAGGCGCGGGCGCGGGGGCGCCTACATCGTTGGGTTGGCTCATGGAGTTTTAGTCGCTATGAATCACTTCGACGGGAAGCGTCGCGCATTTTGCGTGCGCGCATTTTACGAGAACTCTCGTTCATATATTATAGGCGACTATATTGTGCTGAATATGGACTACGGCGAATTAGTGAAGCTCCGAGTGCGAATTTAATTAAAATATGGGTAAAGCGTTTTGAAGAGACCGGTTCAACATTTAAACCACAAGCAAATGGTCACCCAAGAACATCTAGGAGCGAAGACAATGTTGAGAGAGTTATGGAGTCAGTACGAAGAAATCCACAAATGTCGACTCGCAAGAGATCGTCTGTCTTACAATTATCGCGACGAAGTTTGCAACGAATTTTAACATTGGATCTTAAATTGCATCCATATAAGCTGCAACTAACACAAGAATTGAAAAAGTCTGACTTCATAGCAAGGCTCGCATTTGCTAATGAAATGCTTAATCGATTTTCCAATTTGGACAATATCCTTTTCTCTGCAAAGGTGCCTCTGACGAGGCTCATTTTCTTATGAATGGGTTCGTAAACCGTCAAAATTGTCATTACTGGAACAGTGAAAATCCCAAAATCAAACACCAGAAACCATTGCATAGTCCTAAAGTGACAGTATGGGCAGCAATCTCTGGCAGAGGAATAATTGGTCTTTTTTTCTTCGAAAATGCGCGGGGCCAAAACGTCACGGTTAATACGGAACGCTATGTTGAGATGTTGGACAGATTTTTGGCTCCAGAAATTGAAAGTTCAAGAATAGTGAATTCCAGAATTTCGTTCCAACAAGATGGAGCTACCTGTCACACATCAAATGACTCCATGGCGGTGATGAAGCAGGTGTTTCCTGTCAGACTGATTTCCAAAAGAGGTGATATCCCATGGCCCCCACGTAGTCCAGATTTGACGCCTCTTGACTTTTTTTTGTGGGGATACCTCAAACACAAAGTCTACAGTAATAATCCAAGAAACATCGTTCAGCTCAAGGAGAATATCCGAGGTGAAATGGCAGCCATTACACCAGTATTACTGAAGAAACTTTTCAATAATTTTCGTTTGCGGTTAGAGGAGTGCCGTCGTAGAGAGGGTCACCATTTAGATGATGTTATTTTTAAAAAATAAACTCCATTTATTACTCTATAATGCCTTAGATTTATTTTAACCATACCTTTGCATTTATTTTTTAATCTATTTTTTTAATATGCATGTTCTATTGCGCCACCCTGTATATAAAATCTCAACAAACAAAATTTGAGGGCTACCAGAAAACACGTGATAAATTGCTTTGTTCTCCTTAGAAAATATTTTAAATTATTAACCAATAAACGAAGTAAAATTATATCTTTCTGAAGTCCTCGCCTAAGATTTTATGAAGCGATCATTAATTTTGCTAAATTAGCCTTTTTGTTTGAGCGGTAATGCATTCCGCTTTAATTTACTAAACTAAGTTTTCTGAATGCCTGATTCGCCCTAAATTATATTGTATTTGTGATAGAAATGAATCAAAGAATATTAGGTTAAATTATGTAGTTTGTGTGGGAATTACCAGAGAGGCTTTACCAAACGTGATTGCACAAGAGATTTTATAAAAAAAAAATGATTAAATATAACTAAATTATAATTAATTATAATTATTATTATCTATTAAAATAAATAGGGATTAAAAAAAAAGTCCGTTAAATCAGTTAATTTTTGTGAAAGATACAAAAACGGATGTGGAAACCCTCCTTTTTCATTCTGAGGACTTTATTTAATAAATTCATAATGTGCGCCAAATTTGATTAAATATAGTAAAAGTGGTCAATTACAGAGGGAACATTAAGTTCTTGAAATTCGATCATTTTGTATGGGAGGGACCAGAAATGGTATAACGGTGTACTCCGTTTCTATTCCGACACTCTACTTTGGCAAACGCCCAACGTATGCAAAATTTGATTAAATTTGCAATTTGTGAACCTAAGAATATATTATTATATATATTACATTATATATTGGTTAAAGAGCACATTTTTGTGGGAGTTATCAGTTAATCAGTCATTTTCTCTTTAAATTCTGCCATGCGTTATGGAACAACACAATAGCCAAAGCTTGTGGTATTGTAATCTGCGAATGAACGAATGCGGGGAACAAACTAAATTTCATAAAATCTGCCAGTTTGTATGGGAGATACCAGAAGGTATGGATCGGCATTCTATCGCCGGCTATGGTTTGGAAAAATATTGGGGTATGAAAAGGTTTAAATAGTTCTGTAAAGATTCATGGCGATTACCATGTTAACCAACAAATAGACCAAGTAGATGAACATCGTTGAGTCCATGTTAGGAAATACATTTAGTCAAAGATACTTGGTACTTTAAACGTATCCTCCTGGGTGTTAAATTTTTGCCATGTCATATGATATATACGTTCATTCGTTCTGATGAAAGTGTAACTAACATAGCAATGACGAAATGTTTAATACAGGTGAAAAGAGTTGCACATACCTTTATCCAATGTCAGAAGAGAAACAGAAAATCGCTCGATTCTTGTATATAAATATAGCTCTAAACTAACCCACATTAAAAGAAGCAAAATTGTAACACCCTAATATGTTTCTCCCAGAAGTTACTGAAATATTGTTCATTGATGGAAGGTATCTTATGAGACTTGGCCATGAAATCCAATTCCATGTTTTGTTGATTGAATGATAGATATAAAACTAGGAATAAATTAAAATACCTTTTTTGTAATATAGGAGGCACAAAAAATGAACCGTATCATTTTGTATTTTTCCAATTTTGACAAGCATTACAAGAAAAAAAAAATACTACAGAGAGCTTAAAGTATAGTACTGCAACCTGCCAATTACAAATTACAAGAGAGCGACTAGTCTTAATTTTTATTCTCATATCTGGTTTTACCAAACGCTTAAAGTGTGATCAACTGAGCTAAACTCCATGCAGTTGAATGAATGATATGAAGCAAAGAAAAATCACTCGATCGATATTCCGCAATTTCCATCCAATGGACAAAATTTTCTAGCAATTATAAACTACAGAGATAAATTGGTCAATTCGTGGTACCGAAACGGGACCGTCCAATCCATTTTTGTTCTCAGATACAAGTTTAATGTGTGCTAAATTCGGGTGAATTCAGTATAACTGAGTAAGGGATGTAAACCTAATATTACATGGACTAAATCGGTTATTTAAACCATTCACATTTTAAGTTTAGCTTACTGCATCCCATATATTTGGAATTACGGGGTTGGTATGACTGGCACCAGTTAGTACAGAAAAAGCTGGCTTATAAAATGCGAATGCAATCCCTGGCTGTTATATGGCAAAGTATTAGGCTGGACTAAGTTATTTTTTTATCCAGCTCTGTGCCCTCCAGTTACTGTGCCCTCCAAAATGGGTGTGCCTCAATTGAGCTAGAGAGTCGCACGTATAGTAAAAAAAAATTTAAACGCTGTTTTGCCATACTAAACAAAATTTTTGTTTTGATTCCTGCCTATAATAATGTCAGCGGGAATGATCTGCAAGCAGTCCAGTGAGTTAATCCTTAAATAAATTATATCCATCACCATTGCTTAGTGACGTACTGTTTGCCATTTCTTTAGTAATCACTACAAGTACTCAAGTAATTATACTTTCGGGCGATGTAAAAATCTATACTGATTTAATAATGCTGTTCGTCCATCCGCGTTCCCGCTGAAAACATGATTGAGGTTGTATCGCATAAGCTGTGAGGCTAATTTTTCCTAAGAATATTCCATCTTCATGAGCAGCTAGAAAGATTATGTTCGAAATTTGACCAAGTAGGAAAAACTTGGTTATACAAAGACATAAAACATTTTTAAAAGATTCACATCTTTCAGGAGTTATTTAAGATCGTGTGCGATGCTATTGCGCAGATACTAGAAAAAATCATGTAAACCAATAAATCTTGTTAAAGACCATTTTAATTACAAACGTGGACTATGAAAGATATTAAAAAGTATAAAAATAGGGTGTTCCTTCACTATAGTTTACCTGGCTGTTGATCAGTGTGGTTCAAAGGCATTCACTGGAAAAACAGGAAAAGTAAAAATCTCGTGGAGGAGAAGACTGAACCCACTTATCGAGCTATGAGCCGGCATATCGTCCACGAAACTATTACCTACAGTTGTTCATACAAGAACCATCTATTAAAAAATGGATCATTTTCTTAGTTTTTCTAATATTTTTCCAATTTTTTCATTAAGCAATCAAAATATAGTTAAAAGATCACTTTATTTTGCGTATATTTATATAATTAAGTTGATATTTTGTTATAAAATGGGGTAAAACCAATATATACATATTTTACGGGTATAGGGTGCTTTTCGCCACGCGGTTTTCTGCGTAGTTAAAAGCCGATTCATAGAATAATCCGATGATGATGCCAAAAGTCTGCTTAAGCCAAATATGAATGTTGCAAAATCTTTTCAGAAAATAAATATAGTTTTTTAGAGGTCATAGTTACCGACGTATCATGAAAGCAGAAATAGATAATCATTTTAGGCTCACTAAAAGCTGCGATAATACAGTCGGAAAGGACAGTCTGCAACATACCATATATTGCAAAGTTTTTGGCAACCATGATGCCAATCCCATTTAGTCAGTTTTTTTGGACCGCTAAGATTCATTTCAAAGATTTTTCTCTTTCTAAATATGATCGAATTTCTTTGACAGTTGTGTGGTTTGTACAGGCAATACAATTAAGTTGAGGGTGGTAGACTCGTTTGGGAGAGGCTATACGAAAACATTCGCCTATATGATCAATTTGAATTACCTTCTGACATTTGTCTAAACGTAATAGATGTGCCAAACATAATTGAAACGTGCTTAAAACTATAGTTTGAGCAGTACTAAAAAGAAATTTAAAAAAAAATCGGGCTCGGGTGACCAATTAAGTGGCGGTTTTCAATAGCCTTAAATAAGGAATTTGTGCTCATTTTTATTCTTATTTATCCATTGCAAATTTCAACCTGTACATAAAATTTCTTTAGAACCCTTTAGTTACCAGAATCTAATATTTAAAGTAACAACTGGTATAAGCATGGTTTCCGTATTTTGTTTGGCCTTTCATCATTTATTCGTCCTTTATTCACTTATTCTTCTTTCCAAAAGTATTAATAAAATGAATGGAAAATTCAACTTTTAAATATACTTTCTTGAAATTGAGGTAATTTAGAAAACGCATTTAATTAACGATGGCTAGCAAGTGAACAGAGACACATTGGCAGACCCTACTTAAACTTTCACCACATTTTTGTTTGTACCAAAATAACACGAAAATTCGAACTATTTATTTTAAAATGCTTATTTTTAATAATAGTATTATCCAAATAATGCTCAGTTCTGTTTTCTATAAACGTATCTATTACAACTTGAACAATTAAATTGATTTATTGCAAACGAATACAAAGAAATTGTTGCAATTTTACTTTTATTGATCAGTTAATGGAAAAGGAATAAATTTAAAAAAGGTACTTTACGACAATCAACAATCAGCCAATCACAAACAATTTCGAACAAATTTTGTTGCTTACATTGCGGTCGCCGGAAGAAAGTGTAGCTACCACTGTAAATGCTGCTACAGGATTACTTGGGTTCAAATAACACACCAGAGTCCGTGCAACCGAACCAAATTTCAACATATTTTAAGTCTGTATTTCTCCAAATGGGGGATCATGCTAAGGGACCAATCGAAGATATCGATCAATATAAACTGTAATTAGAAAAAAAATCGCCCAATATAAAGAGATGAAACACAAATAACGATACATTCTCTCAAAAATATTGAAATATTGCTTCCTTCTTCGGAGTTGTAGCTGTACGAGTTACAAAGGTATCATCAGATATTTTGATACTATCTGATTGGCTAAAATTCCAAAACATCCAATAGAAATTTTGATTTTTAAGACTTGTATAAAGTATTCAATCAGAAAACAATGGGTCGAGAACATAAATGCGGAGAGACCTTTTACTATCTCCTGATGTGCTCGACTACGTTATTTCTGTGCTCCAGTGCAGTTTGTCAATTTTCCAAAACACATAACTCCGCAAGTATCGTAGCAACTGCTTCAAATCGTTGCTCCATGAAGGGAAGTTGACAATAAAGAAATCCATTATTTTTCTAATAGACGGTATTGGCAATCTGTATCAGACGTTGCATAGGTGCGCTCGAGTTATCCCAGATAGCGTTAGAAAGAATGGAGATTCGCTCAACGTGTTCTACAATCTAACGATGATTTCAGACGTCATAGTCAAAAGTATTAATCAAGTGCGGCCGGATGTGCTAAAGTTTCGTACTCAAAATACTACTTCGATATTTTTATGATTGCTTGCGCGTCAAAAAGGGAGAAAAATTGACATATTTTATAGTAAACCTGACAGGTGGAAATATAAATAGTGGTTGTGGTTCTGATAGTGTAACAGCAAACTATGGGCAATTTTGATTTCGTCCATTCCGTTCCCAGAGTTTTGACGTCACCATTGGGGAGATTACCAATGTTTTCATATACTATGATCTACCCTCCTACTGTCAAGCTCTTAATTTGGACCTGTGCTGTCAATTACTGTGCTGTCAATTACAAATTACCGTCTAAAGGAATTAATTGCCTAGAAACGGCCAGCTTCGGCCAGTAGGATAGGAATGCTATAGGATATGCCAGACCGGAAGCTCCACTGTATAGCCCAGACATGGTGCCTAGAGATTGTTACCAGTTGCTATGAATGATTTTACTGGAGAGAAATTCGCCTCAAGAGACGAGGCAATAAGTAATCGAACAAATGGTGCATACATCGAATCATTCTATCTACGCTAAATAAAGCTTCAATGTCATGCAACAGAAATGGATTTCTTTCTATTATATCTTACCTATATATAAAGTTAAAAGATTTAATGTGCAAAAGACTGGTTGTTTGATGTGCTGTCTGGCCTGTTGTACTAAAATGCAATACCTTTGATTTTTTTTTTTTGTATTTATTAATTCATGAACAAATATATATCAGATAAAAAATGGCCTCAGCGCCCTTAAGGCATGTTAGAGGCAAGTTGGCAAAAAACATGTACAAAGTAATTACAAATTTAAATATTACTAAAAGTATAATTATGAATGAAAGAAGAGAAAAAAACATATAGTGTATATAAAATTATGTCAAAACATACATGTTTTGAATCCGTAAACTACTCTTTAGGATTATTCCGCAATTACATAGGAAACGTTTCAAGGTTCTGTAAAAGGAAACTTTTTAGTTCACTTTTGAAATGTGATATTCTATTTATTATTTTCATATTTGCAGGCAAATTTGTGTACTCTAAACTACCCATGTATTCAATGTGTTGTTTAGTAGTTTCTAATCTGCATCTAGGTGTTCATAAACGATTGGTTCTGGGAAAAACTAATGGTACGATAGCCAAAATTGTTCAAACTCTTAAAAACATACAAGAGTAATTGATGTTTATAAAGTCCATAAATAGACAATATGGATTTACAAACATTAACATACAAAGATATAGCTGAATGAAAATTTGGTAAATTGTAAATTATTTTCAATGCTTTATTCTGTTATGATTTGTAATTATTTCATATCATTTGTCTTTTTGTAACCATATATTAATTTAGGTGACTTTGAATAAGGGCTTGATAAATTAATATTTTAGTTTCCACATTCTGTTTGAATTTCATTTTGTATAATATACCAATAGTCTATTTTTGCTATTTTTGGTTTAATTTCAGTTATATGTGAATCCCGAGTGAGATTACTTGGCAAAGTAATACCTAAGTATTTAACTTCATGGGTTTCAGCAATTATATTACCAACAACTAAAACACTAAAATGATTATCTAATACATTGGCATGTATCAATATTAATATTTTGACATTTATTTTGGATTAATATGCTTTTATTGTTGTTCTCCCCGTTTAGGAAAATATCGCTGGAGCGTAATTTTTTGAAAGAAATTCTTAGGCCTTCTTAGGTGGAAACTGGAATAGACATACTCGTACTTATCTATTTTAAGCCGTAGAAAATAATTCCAAGCGCTTCGATCTTCTGCGCTTCTCCTTCAATTCGTCACACCAAGTTTTTTGAAAGAAAATTAGTTTTTTTTAGCTGAAAATTAGTTATAAAATTGATATATTATTGAGTTTTCCTACATATTTCATTTGACATGAATAATTAACCTGGCCTTAAAGTAAATATTATTGAATTCGATTAAAAAATGCCACATCATTTTATATTGGAAAACATATTTCGCGTTGTTTTAAACTGTTCTAGAAAATAAAGTGCTTGTCTACCATCTCCGAAAACCTTAGAACGGACTGCTAGATATATGGCTGAAGTAAAAAAAATAGTGATATCGTTATTGTTCCCTATAGCCCATTCATTTTCAATCAAATTTTAAGTTATACTCCTCATACAAACAATTTCACACAAGTAGGCTATAATTTTAGTGCAATTAGGTGATTCTTGTAAGATCCTGTAGATAATACACAGACTCCCGAATAGGCGCACATTAATTGTAGTCTTATAGAAACTTAAAAAATTTTTGGATTCATATAATTTTCAATAACGATGAATTTTTCCAACTGAAATTATAAAATTTAATTCTCATCGTGTTAATTTAATACACTCTTAATTCCATTTGTTGTTTCAAATTACTAGTTTATGATTTATTGTTTCGCTTGTTAGGTTTTGCATCGAATATTGTTTCACGTTTGGACTAGCTTTACGATAACGGACAATACTTTAGACTATCGTTGTTGAAACGAATTGTTTAAGTGGAATTCAGCACTCTGGCTTTATTCACATTTGTTGCTTGTTTAAGCTCCAATGTAGAAGGCCCATGTCTCACATTGCAGTACAGGAGTTGCAAATGATAAAATTATAATGAAAGTAGTCGTAAATTCTATTAATTTAATATTTATGTTTAAAATCACAATAATATATACATGTAAACTGAAATGAAGTTATGTAAGAAAGTAAGTACAGGACTGGGTCATAAAATCATTATTCACTTTAGCACAACCTGTAAGGAGTACCCCATATTTAATAATTAGATGTAGAAACCAGTGTAAATTAAGGCGATCTGATATGAAGTATATCCTCACTCTATGTTGCTTCTTCAAAACTGAATTAGTTTGTTTATTTTACCGCAATGATCTGAAAATACGATGAGTGTTCAAACAATAAGACGAATTTTCAAATTTCACGGGCTACGTACATTCGACTTTCGATTATAATTTTTTTTTTTTTTTGGTACACTCGTCTCGAATATATGTTGACGGTTTTATCCTAATAGCATGTTTAATTTGTTTATGAGAGGCATAAATAAAACAAGTGTTTCGCTTTTTTTTTTTTTGAACTCACCTCGTATGTAATTTTCATCCCGTTACAGTCATGGAAAAATTATTAATATAATGTTGCCGTATTAGAATCCTTTGGAGATATAGTAAAAATGCCATGTATTGTGTTAATATATAATGTCAGAAATTATGCCAGTCTAAGCCTGACCGTCCGTCAGCGGATCAGTTAAAATCACGATTGAAATCGCGCTGAAATTATGGTTGCAGACAGGTAACTCAGATATCCAACTCTACAAATGTGTGTAGTTTTCAGACTATGTTTAACAATTTTATCACACATTTGTAAATTAAAAGCAAAATGCTATGATTTGTACAGATAAAGTTTATATAATAGTAAAACCTACATCTTCTAAAAATTTACACTAAAAACATTTTCAAAAAAATTGGCTTATTCGAGTCTGAAATGAAATTTTTGGTTCCTGTCATAATTCAAAAAGCACTAGATAGGTCTTAGAGGTTTTACTGTTCTAGAATATACGTTTTTCGGTTTCAAATGTAAAGTTAAATGGAACACACATAAAGCTGTGATTTTGATGAAACTTTTATTTCATTATAATGCTTGGACTTTACCATTATGTACGAAATACAACGTCATTTAAATGACCACTTCTGGATTAGTTGCAACAGTGGATTCTTTTGAGGTAGTTTTCGACCACTTTTTCGCACATTTCGGGCGGTATCTCGGAGATAACTTGACGAATGTTGGTTTTAAATGCTGCAATGTTTGCGGATCATCCACGTAAACAAGGTCTTCGACGTAGACCTACAAAAAAAATGTCCACCAAATCGCATGATCTTGGTGGAAAATTGACGTCGCCAAAACGTGAAATTACGCTTTCTGGACACTTCTTAGACAATAAAGCCAAAATCGGTCATGTTGTGTGGCACGATCCACCCTCTTGTTGAAATCACATAGCGTCCAGTTCATAATATTAAAAAAAAAATCGGTTATTATACGGCCATAGCGCTCTGGCTTGACGGTAACGGTTCCTCCAGCGTCAGTTTCGAAAAAATACGTCCCAATGATACCTCCAGACCATAATGTGCACTAAACAGTCACTCTTTCTGTATGCAATTTCTTTTCAGCAACTTCAGAAGTCAACAATGTTGCTTCTTGACGTAACAATCGGGTGAGAAATGAGCTTCAATGCTGACGAAAATTTGGTTCGAAAAATCAGCATTAAAAGCCTATTGCTGTAGCACCCAATCAGGATATCTACGGCGTCGTGAATAGTCAAACGGCTTTAATTGTTGCGTGAGTTGAACTTTATATGGGTGGAAAAGTGGGAAAAGTGCCCACGTTTGAATCACTACTCTCGTAGTACATTTTAACTATTTTTAAGTGTTATTCGGTTGTTAAACGATCCATATTCGTAAATAAAAAATACCTTTCACAAAATAAATAATACTTGAGATTTCAGGTGTTTAACAGCTGACAGCCGGTCTGGCTGGCGGTTTTGAAACCACTAGATGGATAACCCTGTACTTAATGGGTTCGAAAAGTATCAAAAGATGTACAAAAGTATCTACGTTATCGACCCTGGTATACATAGAAAACATTTTCACTTAAAACAGTGAACAGTGGCGTCGCAGAGTAACATGAGAATAGTAAGAGCTGTTGCCAGTATATTTTATATTTTATATTTTTATAATCGTACCGATATGTGCACATAAGTTTGTTAAATATATATGTATGTATGTCTATTTGTGTACATTATGTAAGTATATTCTTATTTGCATACGCTTGTGTTTGTTTAGAACACACACATACATACAGTTAAATACAAGGGGATGTAGAGTCTAATGTATGTATGTGCTTGCACACATAAACAAATAACAACGGAAATATGAAATGACTTCATACGTTTTCCCTTTTTCTTTGTCATTCGTTTCGCCTGCCAACATTCTACCGCCTCCACAACGGTGTTCTATACCAGCCATGTATTTAGTAAACCTGTATTCGTTCATATTTGTTGTTCATGTTCAGTGTTATTATTATTATTGCTGTTCCCATCACTGATGTTGTTGTTTGTCATTGCTGTTTTTGTTAGAGGTCGTTATTACTTCTTAGAAATTGTTAAAATGAAAAAGCCTAGAAAGATTAAAACATCAACAACTTATTTTCACTAAAAGTAATTCCATTTATTAATGTTTGTATATGGGAAAGAGTGTGCCTCTCATTCTTGATATAGTTAGTGGCATATGAATGCACTTTTTGTGTTCTTAAATAATAACTTTTGTTCTGTTTTTGACAGCAATCAGCAAATAAGTTTATTTGGTTTGTATTCAATCGCTTTTCGTAGGGTGTAACATATTGAAGTACACTATCTAAGTAAATTATACAATATTTGAACTGCCGACAGTCGTACACTCACACATTATCACGCTATATCTGATTAGTAAACGTACAATGAATAAAACTTCTCCTTTGTAACCAACATCTGGACGGCATTCACTGTGCAGAGCCAAGTTTTTTCCTATTAAAAATGTCAATCCAATAGAACTAAGACCCAGAAACTAGTTTGAGTAAGTTAATCAGCATGCTGACATGTGTGCTGGTTTGTCTTAGGTAAGTAGGTATATTCCGTTACTGAAGCTTAAATATTATACCAGCCAACTGTAGGATCGGATGCGATGTTCTAATAAGTTACTCATCTTACATAACAACGAGTGGGCTGGCTCAAAAATTTCACCAAAAGATACAGTTTGTGAGAGTGCTTCCCCCTGTGAGGACAAGCACTGAAAGTATTGGTCACGAATACGCAGAGAGTGACGCATCGTCCCTGAAACGCTAATTAGCACAAAGAATGTATGACCAATGAATGGAATATAACATGCCACTACAGCGGGATCAGTCTTTAACCCATCGTGCCCTAAAACCTGTCTTACGCAACTGACTGGACGTTATAAATGATAAAACTTGCAGAAGTCCATAGAAAATAGATCAAACGGACGACTGTGAAATTGGCCTCGACGTCTTAATTCACATACTAGATTCTGTCGAACTTGTTACGCAAAATACTGAATCCTGTTTTACGAAATCTGATTGGGATGATAAATATAGTAGAAAACCCTAGAAAACACATCGTCAAGTCGACTACGAAGCGGTCTTCGATTTTTCGATTCAGCAAAAATCACTTGAAGCCCTATGGAGCTGGGCCATTTTACACTGTACGAGGACTTCAATAAGGCGGTCATTTATAATACAATCTCCCCAGTATGCTAATGAACAAATGGTAATGAAGAAAATTTCAATGAACATAATTGGTACACTTTTTTTTAACAAAAGCCACAAACTGCCCCCGTGGAAAGCTGTTATTGACAACGTTAATCGGGAAGGGCGAGATGTTACTCCAGCCTTCTCAAGCATTGGGAAGAAATCTCCAAAAAGTGGGTGTGCTGTAAACAAGGATAAAGAAAAGTTGTTTCATTTTTCTGAACAAAGAGACTAATTATTTTAGACACTGCGTGAATCAATAAAATTAATAGTGTCAGCCATGAAATTAGAAAAAGGATGTTGCTTGAAAATACTCTAAGCCTTCCACCGACGAATGAGAATCGTATCAAAACTAGTTTTATGCTTTCTGCACACACACACAGTAATGGGTGATCTCATAAATATTTGAATCTATTCTGAGAGTCCTCCAAAGAAAAATATTCTGTAAAATATATATGCCTGTCATCGTTAACCCAGAGTGTCGGCATAATACACGTCATGTGCTCTATTATATATTCAGATAGTGACCCTTTTAAATGACTAATCGAAATGACCGAACTGAATTTCTGAGACACAACCAAAATTTAGTGTGACAAGTCGGAGAAGGAGCTGAGAATAGATAATAATTTATGCGGCGAAAAATAGATAATAATTTATGTTGCAGTTGCTATCTAAGCAAATTTCTGTCCTGGTATTGGTTCTGCTGGTGTTTTTATTATTTTATTGCGGTGTCCAAACTGTTTCAGTTACTCTCAACTCAAATTTTTAAGAATTTGTAATGGCTGTAAACAGATCTATTTGAGTATGCCGTAAGTAGCGGAAATGGATGTTGAAAAACAGCAGGAGGTGGTAACACTATTTCAATATTGCTAGCCACATTGAGCAAGGCAAGCTGTTAGGATTTTCTAAATGTAAATTGAACAGGCCATACCAATTGTAAGTTGTAGAGAAGTAGGCGATTTCCATTGTATGAAGCGGTGCAGTTAGGAAAAGACACCGTACACAGTATATGTATGTATATTGACATTTAATCTTAAATATTTGGTTATATAGTACTTTTACGCGGGGGATAAGGGTGTATATTATTTTCACCCGATTTCAGTCATTGGAAAATTTTTAAGGCCATTTATATTGTGTTGCATCTGCTTACTTAGATGACAATTACAATAGACATTTTTGTCTATTACGCGCTATGCGTGGAAAAATTTAACAATTAATCCCACCTAGTTTTGACTGTGTTTTAGAAGACTGATTGTCGAAGCCTTTCCGGACCAGATGTATCTGATGACGTCAATATCGGCATTCCTCTCTGTCAAAGATTCCAAGAACTGATTAGTAAGCCTCTTTCATTTGCGAGTGTTCTGCCATTTACCGCAAGAAAGGTAAGATTAGAATCTGGTACCGCAGGATTTCTTTTCACCTAGAGAGGATTTCGACGCTAAATAGCTTGCTACCCCCATATCACTCTTCCTCCAATTCTTATAATCACTGTAAACATGTAGTTGACAACATTCGTGCTGTGTTTCAAACGAGCAGACCTTTTGCTCGCTAAAACTACCAGAAACCACTTGTCACTTTGGCAGATTCCGGGCTTAAAATATACCCTTGTAAATTGCTGTTGAATCGCAACGAAATTGGCCTCTTTTCAGAAACGAACGGTGATTGGTGAAGAAAAGTGGATTACTGAAATAACGTTAAATGAAAAGATGGCAGTCGAAACGTAGTGAGCCGGTGCAAGCAATGGACAAGCCAGGATTGCGGATCAGGAAGATTTTGCTGTGTGTTTAGTGGGATTGATGGGGAATCATCATATACTTTTACTGTCAACAATTGTACAGACTAAAGGAAAGACTCGGCCAATAAGAGAGGAATTGTGTGCCATTAGGGCCGCTCCAGATCACATACGCCTGTAGTGACTAGTTACAAACTACGGGAGTTAGGAGATTCTTATGCATCCATTTCATAGTCCGGACTTATCACCAGTTGTTGCCTATGCCGAATGATTTTGTTGGTGAAAAAATTCTATTTAGAGAAGCTTGTATCAATCGACTGTCCCATATTTTGCCAATAGACACGAGAGTTTCTCTAACAGAGGCATAAAACAGGGTGGCGCACGAATAGTGCTACGAACACAACGTCAATGTCAAAGGAAACCTTTATTTAAAGATGCTGAAGGAGGGTTTTCAGCCAGAACTGCGCCGAAGACGTATACGTTTCAACAGCATTTGGTTCCAGCAAGATGGAGCAACTGCACACATAGCCAGACCTGTTATTTCAGAGCTCCAACGAAAATTCCCAAACAATCCAATTTCCGCTGGCCCCACGGTCACCTGACGTAACTGCACTAGACTTTTTTTTTTATGGAGCTATTACAAGCAAGAGGTGTACAAAACGAAACCAAGAAATTTGACTGAAATAAAGCAGTCCTCTAAAACAATAATTGAAGCGATCCCAACATTGATAATTTTCTGATCAGATGTCGCATAAGCGCGAATAAGCATAGCGGTCATTTACCATCTTCAAAATTAATTAGTTGTATAAAATAAATTTGAATTTTCTGTACAACAAAAAAGAAAAAAAAAAATAATAATAAATGAAATACATTGATTAAAACAAGTTATTTCAATTTCTTGTTGAAGTGCAATTGGTGCTTAGTGTTACTTTCAAAGCCGTAAGTAATTGAAAAAAATGGTGGTTATTTGACCAAATTTGGGTCGTTCTAAATATGCCAAATAAAGCTTTCAATGCCATGCAAAAGTAATGTATTTGTTTTTAATACACCTTATTTTATGAAAGAATACCATTCTGGATTTTGGGGTGGAGGGATATTATAAGAGAATGAGAAAATTACTTTAAATTCAGAAGTTGTATCGTGCTAATGAATGATTAATTTTTTCAGTCAAATCCGGCGTTACTTGCAGATTCGCAAAGACATCTCAAAAATTGTGATATTTACAATATTTTTTAATTTTAAATCATTTGCATGGAGAGTGGCAGAAAGATGTGGTAAACTGTCTAATTATCAAATGTGGTATTACGCGATGAAGAATATTGCGACTTGTCCTTTTTTGGTGAACCAATCTATAATCGAATGCGTAAAGGCAAATTTTTGTTAAAGCTGTCATTTTGTATCATACTACAGAAAGGAAAGTGAAGGCGTGAAGTGAATGGTTGCTTTGAATACGAATCAGATTCCAACCTATTCTGCAGCCTTCTTACTTTTGAATAAAATTGTAAAGTCGAAGCTGAAATGAAAGTGAAGGACTCTGTAAAAAGCTGAGGTAAACATGAACATATTCGTTCCTCCTGTGTTTAATGGATGTGATACAGACAAGGGATTTGTTACATTTTGTTAAATGTGTGCTAACCTGCAAAATTTTTGTGACATAAGCAAACATATTACCCGTTTGACCTAATTGTATAACGAACGTTCATCATGATACACATTTTCGGTATCCAGTATCCAAATTTTTGTTATCAGGTGGTCGACAGAAGAACTAAATTGTAATGCTTGTGTATGTGTATCATTTTACACATGTGGGATGGCATTCAATTTGCTGACCACCTCACGTATCCTTACAAAACGAAAATCCCCTTGTGGGCTGCCGCTGTTATCCATTTATAGCTTCGAAGTGTTACCAGATATCCTTGATGAAGTTATTCTGCAACCTTGTTGTGTTTTATTTAAACACACATCCACCCAGAAGAGTACACGTTAAAGGTTGTATGGTGGCATGTGGGTGTATGTCATCCGATTCATTATTAGATTCGTCAGTGTAAATTTGCTAATCATAACCTCTTAATCGCGTTCCTCGGAAATTTTGCTGACAAGCAGAGTTTTCCTCTTGTGGTGGATGCATCATAGTGTCTGTATGATGTTTGGATGTAAATGTGTGTAACACATGTTTGTAATATTGCAAACGCTTTGATATCATACAGGCATAACGTCTGAATATACCTGTGTACTCGTAAGTATATCGTATTTACAAAGCAGATTTAATTGAATGAATGAACAAATAGCTGAGAGTCTATGTGCATTAGGGTGGTCATTATATTGCATTTGAAGCTTTGAAAAATTCATGCATCTGTTTTATAGTTTCGTTATCTCCAAAATAGTAATATGTAATATTTGGCCTACATTGAATTATTAACTATCGTGTAAGCATCCTTCAAAAGCGACACGATCAGTTGTTTGACCGTAGCAAATAAAACTGCCAATAGCAGGTTTGTACATACAAAATTTGTTTAAGATTTTGCAACATTTTCTGTCCTACGTATGGCAAGTCCACTATCGAGAGAAAAAGTAAAAACTAAATATTTTTCTTCGAAATCATGTATAAATTGTGAGTAATCATGTGTCAAAGATAGAGTAACATTTCTTTTTCCGAAAACTCCATACCAAGTTGCTGAGTCAGAGTTTAAATTAAATTTAAAACATTTCATTCCTTTTAAACGTTTACGTAGCAAAAATTGAATTTGTAAACAAAATTGAGTGCACTTTCTTTGTCAACAAAATCAAATATTGTGAAATAGACGAAATCACTTACAAAATCACGTACAAAACCAAGCGTATCTCAGACACTTACGACATTTATTTATTTTTCTTTTTTCATTAATTTTCTTTATTGAACCTTTCTTTTGAAATTTACAATAAGTATTCAAATCTTAATCCTATCTTAAAGTAAAGTAGCTCGCCATTGCCGGATCTTATTTTTGACGAGCCGAACTTTTTATCACCGGACTAAGTCTAGTGTGTCCTTTCTTTTTAGCCGTATATGACCAGGAAAATGTTGAAGGTTTTGAGCGAGTGGGTTTGAATGGGAGGAAAACTTCGATACATATGACCTGCTTAATTTCCTTATTTCCTCGGAAATATAAGGAATGTTTAAATCCTTGTGCATGTTATCATTCCTAATATACCATGGGACACCACAAATTTGGCGCAGTATTCTTGATTGTCTTCTCTGTAGCTTATTTATGTTAGAAGCCGATACCGTTCCCCACAATTGGATGCCGTATGTCCATATTGGGTTCAATATGGTTTTGTAGACGGTGATTTTATTTTCCAAACTGAGAGTAGACTGGGAGCCAATAAGCCAGTGGAGTCGATCCATTTTTAATTTCAATTGTATGATTTTTGAGTCAATGTGATTTTTCCAGGTGAGACGTCGATCAAGGTGAATACCCAAATATTTGACATGGTTATGAACGGGAATGGTACTACCGTGAATAGTGAGGGCTGGGCAATTGTTCTGTCTAAGAGAGAATGTAACCTGTACACTCCTAGTGGCATTTACTTTTATCTTCCACTTTTCGAGCCAATATTCTAATTTGTGTATATGAGACTGCAGTTGTCTAGAAGCCATTAATGGGTAAGTGCTAGTGCTCATGAATGCAGTGTCATCAGCGAAAGTTGAGGTTTGAATTAGGGAATGAACAGGCATGTCAAAGTGTAGATGGTATATGGTATAGGGCCTAGTATACTGCCATGCGGAACTCCTGCTGAAACTTTTCTTTGAGTTGAAACAGAGTTCTTCGATTTTGCTACAAAAGACCGATCCTTTAGATAGCTCTCCAGGAGCTTGTGGGTATTTGTCGGTAGAAAAGAGACCATTTTGTGAATAAGGCCTTCAGGCCACACTTTATCAAGGGCTTGGGAGATGTCAACAAAGAGAGCTGAGCAATATTTCCGATCTTCGCATGTTTTTCTGATCTAGGTGACCCTTGCGAAACCCAAACCGGTGCATGGGTATTACATGGTTTGCTTCAATATGGGGGTACAAAATTTGGAGAAAGATCTTTTCAAACAGTTTAGATAAAATAGAGAGTAAACTTATGGGTCGATAGGATGTAAATTGTGACAGTTCCTTTCCAGGTTTTGGGATCATCATTATTTCAGACAGCTTCCATGATCGAGGAAAGTATCCTATTCGAAGTACAACATTAAATATAAATGAAACTAATTTTAGGATATTTTGGAGTAGTTCTGAAATCATTTTCGCTGTTATTTTATGGTGTCCAGGAGATTTATTCATTTTCAACGAGAGAACATTTTTCTTTAAGAGAGATAGACTTAATTTCATGGGATTTGTGACCATTGGGCTAATGATCGTTGGATTCACACGAGACATCGTATAGTTAACAGTAAATACTTCTTCCAGATGATCAGCAAATTCTTTCACTTTTTCATCACTACTCCTTGCCCATCCTCCATCTTTCATCCGTATTGGAGACTCCTGTGTTATAGGACGCTGTAGTTGCCTTGTGGCCTTGTACGAGATAAGTAGCGCACTTCGGAGATTTCTCTTTATTCATCCAGAGTTGACCTTAGTTTTGACTTGCACTGGTCGAGACAGGCTTTGAGGTAGGGAGATCTGTTCTTTTGCCATCGTCTTCTCGTTTTCCTTTTCTGTCGTTTTAGCATAGACCTTGTGCGGTGTTGCCAAGTTTGCGGCAGTTGTCATTGTGGTAGTGAGTACGTTGATGGCAGACTGAATTTCATCTGGTGTTTTGAGAGAAAAGCTTTGCCACAGATGAGAGCTTATGTACATCTTGTATCTAAACCAATTTGTATGTCTGTTTGGGAAACGGTAATAGATTTCCGGGTTCAAAGGAATGTTGAAAATTATGAGAATTGCGGGGAAGTTTTCGAGGGAAGGAGTAACGATGATGTGTTTTCTTGTTATGCTCTTCATAACTGCAAAATCTATGAGATCGGGGGTTTTATTGAGATTTATTGATGAAGTGGCTCGTATGTGATCAGTTTTATATTTGCGTAAAGGGAACTGCTTTACCTGATCATTAATTATTACAGCTGTTCCTTCACAAGCTCTGCCACTGGGATGTTTTTAGTTGTATGTTGAGTATCCATTTATTCGAAAGCAATTTTTTAACGAGAGATGAGTTTCAGAGACTAAGAGAATGTCAATATCTCGGGATCTCAAGAAATACTCTACTGTTGGGTGAGTCCGTTAGCATTCTTACAGAGTTAATTTTCTGCTTAATAAAACTTGGATGAGCGTATTCTGGTTTCGTAACATTTCTTGCATAATCCCCTGCATATTTGCCATGGAATTATTCATAGTTTTTATGAGGGATTCGATTGAGGTTTCAATATTGTTTTTCTGCGGAGGAGCTTGAGGCACCTTATTTTTCAGAGATTGTACATATCATTTGAGTCGTCGTTGCTGAATTGACATTTGAGACTGATGGAACTGCATTTGGGATACACCCAAACTTTGGCACTTGAAACTGAGAAGTTTCCTGCCTTCTTCGAGAGAGCTTCCTCCTTAGTTCTATGTACACGGGGAAACCTCTATAATTAGCTGTATGGTTTCCTCCACAGTTTCCACATTTCTTCAGACTGGGATCTGTTTTTGGTAACTTCCATTCTGAAGTTTTATGAATACTTCCGCATATCACACATACTGATGGTAATATGCAGTGAGCTTTAGTATGGCCAAACTCCTGACAGTTTAAGCATTGGGAAGGGTTAGCGCTAGCGGTTCCTCAACTGATACTCTGCGATGAAGCAGATATCTGAGATTGTAAATTGGGTGGGGTTAATTTTTTCCTTTCATAGTCAAACGCTATTTCCACCTTAAACATAGGCAGAAGAGCCTTGAACTCATAGTATATTGTGAATGAATTTCACTTCGTAACCCTCATTTTCAAAAGCCTCCTTTATTTCCTGTATAGGAACGTAGCTTTCAACGCCCTTGATTACAACTTTTAGACCCTTAGAGCTTTTGAGTTGGTAAGTGTAGTAATTCTTACGTTCCTGGTAAAAAAATTTGGAAACTTCACGATATTTTTCTTCAGTATATGTTCGAACTTTTGTCTCCAACACCTTCCCCTTGCGCAGGGACACTACATGGAAACCGTTTTTACCAACTAAATGAGATAATTTGTTTACCAGACTGTTAGAGATAGCTTTCCTTAGGAATATTGGGGGAGGTTTTTGTGTTTTCTTAGGTTGTGATTGCAAATTTTCGTCTTCTGTGGCCAAAATTCCGTAGTAATTTTGACCTCTTGGGTCAAACTGTGAGGGAGGGATGCTTCTGGAATACTTCGAGTTTGGAAGAAGGATGGGAAATTAAACGTCCATCCCAGTTTAAACTGTTTCATTTTGAGGTTTTTCTTTCGGTATAGTGCCCTTCGAGGTCGATATTACCGGTTGAGTAGCATTCGCGAGAGTTGCCATTGATGATATTTATGATGTGAAACTTGCGAAAGATGTCAATCACAATGCTATGACTAAAATTTATTTCTGAAATTCGATATCAGCGTAATTTGGCTTTACTTTTTAAACAGAGTAGAATTTTTCACAAACTCTTTCCCAGTAAGGTATGCCTTCAGTAGGTGCAGAAAATGTCGTGCAATAATAACCAGATTTTACACAAATAATCCGCCTGTAGGTGGTTTTCATCTACAAAAACCGAACTCCAATGGGCTACTTTTCAGGCTGTATCAATCACTAAATTTCGGCTCATTTTTCATACCGACTTCCTCCGATTTTGACAATTTTTGGTTTAACTGTTTTACTGAAAACTATGGCAAGGAATTTGTAAAAATTGATTTCAAATTTGATACGGTTTTTGATTGTGATTCGTGATTTTTATGTTCATTTAGCAGCAGTATGCCGAGTTTTTGGGGCCATACCTAATAACCAAGGCTGTGCTGTTAAGCTGGTGGTACTTACATTAAATGCAATAACGATAATACAGGGTGGGCCATAAGGGTGTTGTCGGTTTAAATATTCAATTTCTCGGTAACGCGCGGCGCGGGGTGGCGGGGGTATATGTTGTTCGCTGCGCCGCTTCCTGGAAATTTATACGAAAATGGATCAGAATGTTCGAAACAACCGGCTCAACAGTACCAATTACGGTTCGTGGTCGCCCAGTTTCTGCAAGATCAGCCGACATTGTGGAGCGTGTTCGTGTTTCAGTTCAGCGAAATCCGCAACAGTCAACACGTAAGAGAAGTCAGTC
>JAHXMU010000101.1:6248653-6302360 GCA_019455685.1 Philornis downsi | reverse complement strand
TCCCTCATTCCAATATCTGTTATTACAGGAGATGGCGGAAATCTTATGGGCATTTCTCGTTATTGTTCATAAGTTTTGCTGTCGAAGTTGAAATAACTTGCCTGCTTGATATATAATATTAAAATTTCAATATATACACGTTTTGTGATTTTAATAAATTTTGCAATCATATGTCAGTCCTTTTCAATTGGATTTATTGCTACGTCAATCAACACTTACTTTTACTTAACATTATAGGCTTTTTTATCAACAGTACCAAAATTGTTGGTACTTTGGTATATGCGCATCGCTTCAAAAATGATAAAATATGTGCACGTGATTCTATTACACAAATCAACATGTCACGGACTGTCGAAGAAAGTCCTTTATCTGTCCAAATCCAACAACAAGTTCTGGTATTGCTCGTTAATGCTGCATTTCAATGTTTAAACTTCGCGAAATAATTTATTGGACATATACTGTGCACAGGCAGCTCTATTAGTCTCCAAACCATCAGAATACGCACTTATGATTTTACTCGTTGCTAAAAAATTTAACGCAAATTTAAAATAATGTTACCATGAATCATCCTTAAAAAGGAAGCCAAGGAGTAATGTGTAAAATACACATGCCACATGTTTCTAAGCAATTTCACGTAGAAATGAAACTGGAAAAATTCTCCGTTCGCTTTTACATAACGCCATGCGCTCCTCTACAACCCTCTTCATGACACTGCCACCCTTGACATATGGCAAAAACAAATTGTAACAAATGACATGAAAATGTCAAATTGGTTGTAGCTGTTGTTGTGTGTCTGCAAATTTAAGAATTGCACATCATCAACCACGGAGGAACAATTATCAGTGTGGTAGCAACAGTAGCAAAGGCAGCGATGGCAACATTAACAGTGAGTACACACAGTGGGCATTAAGAATAAGTTTTCCTTTTCGTGCATTACGGAGTGATTATAGTCGTCATAATCGGCCTACTCTGCAATGAATTGGCATGATTATAAAGACATTTGAAGAAACTGGAAGCGTTACAGATGTGCACCATCGCAATGTACTCACTATCGAAAATATTGCTTCTGTTGGTGAAAGTGTGACGAATAGTCCGAAATTCAATTCAGAGCGCTATGGTCGTATAATAACCGACTTTTTTTGACCTGCAATTGAAGATTATGACCTGGACGATATGTGGTTTCAACAAGATGGTGCCATGAGCCGCACAATAGGTCGATTTTGGCTTTATTGCATGAGAAGTTTCCAGAAAGCGTAATTTCACGTTTTAACGATGTTAATTGCCCACCAAATGAGGCTGCGTCAAATACGGTGTTTATGCGGGTAATCCCCAAACGTTGGGCCATTTTGAACCCAACATTACCGCCCGAAAGTGACGGAAACTACCTCAAAAGGATCGATTAATGCAGCCAATCCAGTGGCGGTCATTTAAAGGACGTTGTATTTCGTACATAATTGTAACGTTTTATGTGTGTTTTATGTAAGTTTACTTTCGAAATTTCTTACGTGAATTCCTTAATAAGTATGGCTTCAGACATTTTTTTTGTGACATCAAAATTGGTACATTAAGTCAGTTTTGTTAAGTTACTCTAAAAGTAGATTCACCGCGGAGAAAAATACAGATATTGTGGTTAGAAAAAATTTATTAAAGGTCCATTTAAAATTTGAATCTAACATTGATAGTTTAATCATCATTGAAACCAAAGACGTTGGGTAAAAATTAGCTGAACAAACTTTTTGCCAAAAAATTTTGTTTATGTAAACACCCATTTGAAGCAGGAGTCCTCGAAACATAAATTTCACAAATGTATTATTATCCTTAAGCTGTATGTGTTAATACTGAATAATATCAAATAAAAACGTATTAGGGGAATGGTTAATAAAACCGAATTGCATTAGGAACTCGAGTGATAATTTATTGCCCAATAATTTCCATAAACCTTTAATTCCTGAAACCATTGTTCAAGTCCCCTCAGTAAAAGCTTGGATACACAAACTTCAATAGCAAACCTTTACAGTATATAATGAATTGTGTTAAACTCGGGAAAAGTGCGTTAACAAGTAATAGTACTAAAAGTTATTTCTGTCATTATTTCATAATAAAGTTGATCGTTTTTACCAATGTTTGTTGTACCCCAATCCTGAATTCCACGGTTCATGCGTGGTTCAATTACAAGTAATTGTTTTTACGTCCACTAAGCTATGTCCTCTGACTGGCTGGATGATAGGCGCGAAAACTCTAGCAGATCTTTGTGACAGTTCATACAACTTAAAACACGATAATACTTGTTCAGATCGCAGCAGCCATAAATAAGCCATATTTACCCTCTCCTTCTGGTATTTCTAACACAAATTGACCGATTTCCCGTTTTTTCTCTGTAATTCCTAATTCTAAGTCCGCCAAATTTATGTCTACTTTTTTGCTTTACAATGCTTTGCTAAATTTCAACGATCAAATATGTCTCTTCTGGCTCCTTCTATCGACTTAGCCCACATATTCATACCTAACAAAATTTGGTACACGTTAAACGTCAGCTAAAATTGATTCTGAGAAAGATAATGGACTATATTGATATTTATTGTTATATTGATTGGCTTATTGACCATAATCTCTCTTCAGGACCTTCAGTGATTTAAATTTATGTTCATTGTGTCGCATCCACGAACTTGCTGGAGCTTCCCATAACTTCCACTTAATCACAATAAACTCAGCATAATTTAGCATGCACGGGTGTTTATTAACCACAGTTCCGCCAATCAAAATGGCGACTTATGCAAATTGGCCGATTTAGCAAACATCAATTTCAAAACTCCAGAAAGCTATAGTTTTGCTCCTTTTATTGTACATTAACTCAAACCACTTTTTACAGCAGCGCGATCTACCAAGATCCTTCTGTCACCTCGTGCACTTTTACAATGACGCAAAAGAATCAATGCGGAAAAATTGTTAGGGTTGTTAACCTAAGTGAAATTTCTACACTGGATGAATTGAGACTTTTGTCATACGAGTTATACTCGAATATTATTAAGTGCGCGAAATTTGATTAGGGATACCTGTTTCCAGATTCCAAATTACATTTTTTATACCTGCACTTGAAGAGAAGAAAACCTACATTATTTGTTTTATCCGGAAGGAAGGCGTTCAAGGTAACAACTGTCTTTTGACCAAAAATGTGTCATGGGTTGTTAAATATATTCATTTGTGTTTGTCTTCTTAGCTGGCAGGCTGGAAGACACAATACGAAGGCGGTTCCAAAACTAGTCGACCTGACGTTTAGATACTGCCAGTAGTTTGAAAAAAATATTTTGGCGAAAAGTGGTTATCTTATAAAACATGGCAGAGTTTAAACAAGACGAACATCGTCGTGGTCGACCAATTGAGGTGTCCACGCCAGACACGGTTAAGAAAATCCACAAAATGGTATTGGATGATCGTGCGTAAGGTGGGTGCCGTGTTAGTTTTCAATGTAGCGGAAACAGCGTCATGAAGATTCACAACAATAAAATCGAATTTTGCGGCGTTTTATAGCCACAGATGAGACATGAGTGCACCGCTTCACATCTTAGACAAAGAAACATTTAAAGCAGTGGACTGGAATGAGATGTTCGCGTCGAAATAAGGCAAAGACGGTTCCATCTGCAGGCAAGCTCATGGCGTTTGTTTTAAGGAAGCGTATGGGATCATTTTTATTGATTATCTTCAGAAAGGAAAAACCATGAAGGGTGAATATTATGCTAATTTATTGCAGCGTTTTGGGTGATAAAATTATGGAAAATAGGTCGTATTTGGCAAAGAAGAAGATGTTGCTTCATTAAGACAACGCTCCAGTTCACAAATTCATTATTGAGATGGACAGAATTTATGAATTAAAGTTAGAATGGCTTCATCACGCACCTTATCCGCCAGATTATTTTTTATTTTCAAACTTGGAAAAATGGCTCGTGGTAAAAGGTTTGCGAACAATTAAAAGGTGGAGTCTGCGGTTGATGGCTATTTTAAGGAATTTAACAGTTCTTACTACAAACGGTGTATATCGTTGGAAAAAGTATATCGAGCTAAAAGGAGATGGTATTGAAAAATAAAGAAAAATGTTCCCAATTTTCTTCTTGTTAGGTCGGCTAGTTTTGGGATCGCCCTCGTTTTTCACTGTTCAACCAAGCGTTTGGTAAGCACGGGTCTGAAAACTAAAATGTCTCTTCTTAAACAATTCAAACAACCCGCTCAATTTCACACACATGCTATACAGTTTGTAAAAATATATTATTTTATTATTATGCCGTGATGCTCACAATATTTCATAAAATCTGGCCGATTCACTACACTCCATCCAGCATCTACATATACATACCTTGGTATCAACACAAAAAATTGCGATAAAGGGACCATAGACCATAGTTCATCAGACTGAAAAGTTTGTACTTACTTCAAAAACAGTCTGTCAATCCAATAACTCTTAAACGTAACGTTCGAATTTCTATACAACTAAGACACCATCAGCCAGTGTCATCTATTACAGTCACGTGTATTTAATTCTTGCACGGAGCCCAAGTGCGTATTAATTTTCCTCATAGAGCTGGTGAAAATAATAAATCCTCCCTTTATTGAGGTTTATTTCTATGGTGGGAATTATTAAATGTACTTACTTTTGTATATGAGGCTGCAACACCAAACAGTAGCGATTGCAATGGTGCTTAAATATCCTTTCTATGATTTACATACCAACGAGATGTTGGCGTTACCACACTCACTTGTATTCGTGTGTTAAATCCCTCAAGTGCACTCATTCATCCACCCATGTGTTGGTATGTGTACAACGTACACATTTAACAAACACACACATATGCGAACAATCAACACAAATATCAGAACTTAAGGCTCAAGGAAGAATAAGTAAACGAAATAAAAGATGATAAGTAAAAGCGAAATGAAGAAGTTTACCTTTGCTAACGAACAAATAAAAACGTCATGTTACTGTCCTACCCATGTATCCAGCTGGATGGAAGGAAGAAACGAATGTCATGACGTTACTTTCCCATGCAAATCAACAAATCTATGCATATGTACGAGTATAACGTATTCATGTAGGCATGTGTCGCACTCCTATGGGTGTGTGTGTGTGTGTCTGTGCTTGTGTTGTAAGCAGGAACTTGAATTAAGCGGATGAAGGAAACATAGATATACTCGTACAAGCATAAGAAATGAAAGTATCCCCACATTCTTAGGAATCCGTGGACGAGGCACAGTGGAACAGTTTTATACCCACCACCATATAATAGTGGTGGTACACTATGTTTATCTTAACCCATTTTCAACCATAATTTTGGGACGGTACAGATTTAATCGAGTTATAGCTCCGCCACGGCGTGGATGAATCAGTTTAAAAAGCCCTGTCACGAATTTGATTTGAAGATATCTAAAATCCAAACAGTAAACTTTTTCCTTACAAAGTGCTCCAAATGGTGGAGCTCATCGCACCAATTTGGGGACCTCCCGCACGAAATGGTGAATTGAACAAAAAATATATTTTAATAGATAATTTAGAATTGCTATACTCGATTCATCCAATACTTGGTTGTAAAACAATAATTTCGTGTCGTTTTATTCGTTATAGTGGGGCAATACAATACAATATTGCAATTGTGGAAGGCTTTATGAACAGACTTTTTTTCAAAAGAAATGTGTAACAGTGTCATGAACGACCGAGGTGACCATCAATCACTACCGGCGAAAGCCACGTCCAATAAATCTCAAATTTGCTGCTAAAAAACTACCGATTTACAATTGGGGACCTTCTTAATGATGGTGCCATTTCAAACGTATGAGTCAACTCCATTCTAAAAGACATTTTTGTTAATTGGTATCAAAAACTCTACATTTTTTTTAACAGGAAATCTGTAGCTCTAAAATCCCTGAAGAGACGGTTCTTGACTACCAACACATTATAAATTGTATTATTGCATGAAGTGAGAATTTCATCTGAGATATTGTGATCTGGAAACTACCGACCAATAGACTGAATATCGTTTCAAAGATAAGGCAACACCGAAAGATCACGTCAAAGTCCCTCAAAAATCAAAGTTATGCGGACAGTTTTTTCCGATTAATGTGACAATGCGCATTAAGAATTTCTTCCACGGGACCAAACAGTCAACGAGAAATATTATTTCATTATGCAGAATTGGCTCTTCAAGAGTTTTTCGACAAAAATTCAACTAATATCGCTCCACAATCACCGCATTCGCTTGGGTTAACACCATCTGACTCCTGGTAACTTTCTAAATTTTAAAGATCTTTCCGGGAAGATTCTTTGATTGATGAGATTTGATTTGAATCGCAACACGCTCTGAAGGCTATATGTGACTATTTGGCATACTTCGCAGATTGAAAGAACATATTTTCATAATTGTAATGCGTGGGATGTAGAAAAGTTTTTACAGTGATTAAGTAAGATTAGTGAAATAAATAAAGATATAGAAAAAATTAAAGAAGGTCTTACATTTTGGATGCAGTTGAATGTTGAAGAACTCATAGTGAATTCATAGGTCCGTCTTAGTAGTTTTCGAAGCATAAGCAAAGGGAACAAAACAAAGTTTTATTGTGAAACTAAATGAAAAAGTTCTGTGAAACATCATCAAGCCCGTCAAAATGCAACTTTTGTTTTATCCGTATCCTATTGCAGTTGTTAAATTCTGTCTATACCCGGCTTATGATTCACACAATTTTAACCGCCGCCATCGTAGATGAAGATGTGCAAATTAACAAAATAAATAGTGCCGATTATTTTAGTTAAAATAGAAATGCTAGGATTTATGGGATATGTTATTCTAAATAGCGTGTTAAAACATGAAGGTCGAAAGCTACTTCCCCCAAAGAAGATGCCTTTAAACAATTAAATAAATTAAATGCTTGAGTCTGGAGCCCAATTCTTTATGTCTTCAAATAATTTGCCTAGTAATGTGTCGAAATCAGAGTTTAGTAAAAACTTAGGGAATCGTTGGTAGTGATTTTTTTGTGCATCCAATATTAGTTCTAAATATTCAAGATGTAACCCACTGTACCTGGTTCAATCCTCAAACTTCGTCTACTTTTGACTTCTATCTATCTGTCTGTCGAAGGTTTCTCACTGAAGTTCAGCTAAGATACGCCGATATTAAGGAGAGCGTAAAAACATAGTTAGACATTGAAGTAGTTGCAAACAACATAGCTTTGGCCTTCTCCAATGAACTCTCTCTCATCATCGTGATTCATTCCGTGAATCCTGATACTCCTGACAAGTGGTAGTAGAACATTGCGCATTCGATGGTTACTGCCTCAAAAATAGCTCTTGGGTATGAAAACCTGCATTGGTTGCTGAAGCATTGTATCAGCAGTTAATTGTAAAAAGCGCTAACAGATGTGAACCTTTCTTTTGAATTGAAAGAATGGCTATAGAAAGGTCATATGTTTATGCCCGAAAGTTCTACTAAAGGGTACAACTTAAAAAGCATTCGAATATTTTATTTTTAGCCATGGCCGAGGCTATTGTCCCTGAAAAATGAGTACACCTTTGCGGAATACACTGACCGATACTATTGGGTTGGTAAGAAGGAAATTTCATTATTTTCGCTCAAATTAGCATTCAAATTTTTTATTCAAGTTATTAATATTAATTTCCAATATAAGTGCTACTATTTGCAATAACATTATGCTATCGTTCAGACAACTTCTTGAGATTGGAAGCTAACGTATTCCAAAAATAACAAAGACAACGTGTGCGCGAAATAACCAAACCATTAAGTCTTCAGGGAAGGTGGACAAGTTTTATATCGAACCATATTGCAGGCCATACCAAGATGTTGAATGAGTTTTTCTTTACAGATCACTTTTTGAATACGACCTTTAGTGACAGACAATAAAACCTAGATCTGTTTGAAAATTCTCTTCTACACTATGGCCACCATAAGCGGACAACACGGGCCGACAGAACAGGTGTAAAAGGATGCAAGGTACAAGCAAATCAATTCTACAGACTGAAATAATAATTTCTTATATTTTCGCATAATCTCAAACAAAACTCCACAGTGTCAAGAAGGCACTTGGCGACACTTTCACATGCGCGTTTTCTTATATTTACAAACAAACGTGTCTAAAATATATGATCTTACTATGAAAGCAACAGTAACAAAGGAGCAGAGAATAATAGTGAGGATTTCCATAGAAAAAAACTGTTTATTTAACATATCATTGGTTAGTAGAAACTGTTAACAGATTTCGCTGACTTAAAATTTGTACCACGCTTATACTCGTACGTAAAATAAATCTTCTAAATCACAATCATATCAAATTGTCGTCAAATGAAACAGCCATCTGTGCTAATGGTACTTCATTTAGGCAAACCTTTTATATTAAGTCATATTTTGAAATAAATTTTGGTAATTCAAAGTATTCTTGGCCATTGGTCAACTGTTTTATATTTCATATCATTTTCCTTTTGTACCCTTACATCTAGAAATGAATGTATGATTATTAGACCCGGCAAAAATGTAATACAATGAAGGAAGCATCCGAAACTTCAATATTTATCAATTACATTGAGTTATAATGCTTATCAACTTTAGAAAATAATCGACCGGACAACCATGCCCTCTTTGATAACTGCTATTCGAATTAAGTAATTTAATTTATATATTTCTAGATTCACATTACTACGTTCCTAATAATAATTGCTTTGTATTAAAGCAGATTAAAAGAAGCAAAATTATAGCCTACTGAACTTACTTATTGTAATTTACTGACTTCGCTCACAACAATAAATTTGTACCCGAGGTGGCCCAAAAAGCCTAACAATTCAGATAATTTTCGTTCGCAGAACTAAGTTTAGTGTGTGGTGACAGATATTTCTCTAGGACTACATGGCTTAAATTATGTACTTTGCGTAGAAGGGATCAGAAAAATAATGACTATTTGCTCTATTTCTAACAAATCACCAAGTATTTGTTCATTATCAAAACTATGCTTAGTGAACGCTTGCCGTGTACCAAATTTGCTTGCATTTATATGTAGTGTAACTTAAAAAGAACCGAAGTAATTGTCCCGACAATTTATAAATAAATCATACATAAAGCTATGATTTCGATGAACATTTTATTTCATTATAATTAGGCATGAAACATTATGACATTATGCATGAAACACAATATCACTTAAATGACCGTCTCTAGATTGGTTGCAGTAGTCGATGCTTTTGAAGTAATTTTCGGAAAAATACGGCCCAATAACACCTCCAGACCATAATGGGCACAAAACAAACACTTTTTCCCGATGCAATGACTTTCCCATAATCACTTTTGGGTACTTCGTAACCACCGAGTGAGAAATGAGCTTCATTGCTGAAGAAAATTTTGTTCGAAAGAAAGCCCACTTTTGAATCACCATTTTTGTAGAAAGTAAAGGATGCATATTCGTAAATGCCAAATGGTAAATTGCAGGTATTTAACAGCTGACAGCATTGCCAGACCGACTGTTTTGAAACCACTAAATGGATAATCCCACATTAGTATTACATTAAATGATATTTTAAAAGGTTTTAGTTATAATATACTCGTAAGGTTCTACGGGGAAAAATTAAATTTCGCTAAATCGGCCTATTTGTATAAGAAGTACTTCAAAGGACATGGTATTACAGGCTTGACGTTTGCCACATTGTATGCGGGTGCGAGAATGTTCGTGGTTAGCCGGTCTGTTTTTCAGAGTTTATTAATAATTATAGATCAAAGCAATGAACAAGACCTCAGTTCGTTGTAATCGTTCGTTATCCCGTTAAATTCCACAATGTTATTTTTGTCATAAATTTTAAAATGTCTTCATGAATCTTCTGCTTCTGGTACATCTCATAAAAGATGCAGAATTTGGCGAAAATCACAATTCCCCTCTTAATTTTAATCAGTTTTATTAGAAAAAAACTTAAAACAATCTTATTAAATAGGTAGAATAAAGAATAAATAATAGAATAAATTTAAGATCGTCCGAACACTTAGCACAAGTTCAATATATTTGTCAATAAACGTTCTTGAATGATGGACCTTAAATCGGAAAAATTAAATTTTATTAGTTTTATACGGGCCACTATCGGAAATGTTATTTCGTTCGTAACAACTCCTGTGAAACCCCATGAAATATGTTTAAGGAACTGTAAAAGTAAATTCAATATTTTCCCAATAGATAGCTTTAGTAATCTGTATCCCGCATCGTAAAAATGCGATTAGATTACGCGAGATGGCGTTAGGAAGATGTTCAAAGAACTACTTAAGTATTTTTGTGATTGCTTGATTAAGTATTCGTCGAAGATTGACAATAATAAAGAAAAAAGAAAATTTCTTCGATAATGGCGGAAACGCGAGTAGTTTTAAACGAGAGTAGCGTTTATAGTCCTAACACTACGAATATAATAGCCAATAATGCGGTTTCGTTCCGGTTAATTTGATGTTAAAGGTACACTGCGCTCTGGAAGTCTGACTGTCACGTAAGCACCGTTCCAATTGCCCAGGAGCTTTACATTGGGTACATTGGAAAAGAAGTCTGACGTATTTGTGTCACATGAGTTGGGGCAAAACAATTTCCCTCCGTAAACTGCTGCTGAATTACAATAAAACCGGCTCATTTCTTAATCGGATAGTGACTGGTGGTGAAAAGTGGGTTATCTATGGCAATACCAAGATGACCGATGAGCCCATGCAAACAGTGGCCAAGTCAGTATTGATGATTAGGAAGATTATGCAGTGTATTTGATGGGTTTACCTACCATATTCTGTGGTCAAATTTTTAATTTGGATCTGTACTATCCGCAATTATGTTGTCTGAAGTAGGCTATCATCCAGAAGGGGACAGCTGTGGCCGGTGGAATTGCAATTGTAGGTACTGGGTGGTTATTAAGCACCCACCTGGCACCAAGTGATTATCACATGTTCTTTTTGCTCTGTGTGGAGAAAAAAATCGGTTGTTCTGGTTTTTTGCCAACAGGGAGGAAGATTTCTATGAGGGAGGCATAATTGAATTGTTCTCAAAATAGCAACAAGTTGTCCACATAATGGTGTATATTTGCCCTAAATCGGATCAATTTTATTATGCTAAATAAAGCATTCGATGTTCTGAAAGAATAATGGCTTTCATTACATTTGTTAGTGTTTCAAAAATCTTTGTCTACCTAAGCATGTCCAATCCCGTGCCCATTAAAACCGCAATAGAGACTGCAGGATGCTGAAATTTTGCACGATGTTGTCACATATTTATAACCAAATTAAATTCGAAATCGGGCGAAGTCTGCCCAGTCACAAGGCATTTCCACATTTTTTGAATTTTTTAAACGAATTTACTATTTGTTAGATTCATATAATATCAAGTGTATGATAAAAGGGTGTAGTTGATTGATGATGCCCACTTATCTGCCAATCGAGCGTTACAGAGTTCTCTACACCGTGGATAACTGGTGGGACAAATAGTCGGAATCGAACCAATAGGAACAAAATTTACCACGTAATATCAAAATCTGCCTTTAGAATAATGCCAATTTTCAACCTTTTTCCAATAATTATACCATAAACTCATTGATTAACAGCGGCTTATCTATACAATGGTATAGAAATTTATGTTGCCACTTTGCATAGCCGATAGAGTGAAAATGCGCTTCGCACTAAATAAAGATTTGCCGTCCAAGAACGCTAATTTCCATAAGAGAACACACAACCTTTGTTCATCGTGTAAGACACATATTAAGCTTGAGGCCTATCCGCTATTTATACCTAATTGTATTTTTAAGTACGTATGGAGTAACCCATATAGAGTAATGTATTGTATTATGCAAAATCCTGATATAAGTATGTTTATACGAAAGAAATGTGACTTTACTGCGATTTGAACTGGCGCGGTAGAAGCAATTGTCGTTATATGCAAAGTAATAAAGTAATCCACATTTTTTCCCCCCTTATGAATAGATTTTCACAGAGAAAAAAATAAATAGAAGAAAATTCCTTCTACCACCCGCACAAAATTTCAATTCCAGTGCTATTGCCGGCTTTTGTTTTAGGCAACAGAAAGGTCGAGAAATATCTCGTTTTTTTTTTGTCTTCGTGAGGGTGAGTTGAATATCGCTGCTTGAATTGTCTGGTTGTATTTTATGAACATTCGGATAACATTTCGGTGGTATTTCTCAGATTTGCTACGGATTTTCAAAAAGATGAAGAGAAAAAAGTTACTCATGCTAAATTCTACATATCAACATTTATATGTCCCTGAAATTTCTTCATTTATAATTTACAAATGTCGCGTGTTTTTCATAATTTATTCTTCTTTCCCCTCAATGCCGTCATGTTATTGTGGTTGTTGTCTGTAGTCGAGCTACTTGATTCCTGTGCTATAGCTGGGTCGACGTCGCATTCTTCGTAAAGCCAATGCACTCCAAAGTATCTTCATGTTTAGTTGTTCAGTATTATCCTGTCTAATTGTGCACTTCCCTCGTACTCAAATGCACACGCACACATATACACGCCGCCTGAACACCGTGCGCCTGCTGGCGCTTTTGGGGAGCGGATAGGGCATAAGAAAAAAAAAGAAGCAGCTTCTGCCGCTGTCATACGTTTTGTTTGTGTTCACAAGTGTAATTTCACCGAGGGTGTTTGTTTATTTTCCAAGTTTTGTGGGACATCGGGTCCTGCATTTCAGAGTCCTGTGTTTTTCGCTTTACTTTAGCTAGCTTGTTGGTAATTGTGAGCATTTGAAAACATAAATCATAATTATTTTTCCATCTTTTTAGCTACCTCTGCGAGGAAGTGCTTTTTCAGGTGTTTTCTTTCAGATGCTTCCTAAAAATAGCTCCATCATATTAAAATTTATGATGAACTTTCGTTTGCTCCCCCCATTCATCCAGCTATCACTTAGCAAATGTGTGTTTAAATGTTTATTGTTGGGATTACCTTTGCGCTACTAGTACAGACTTTAACATTTTGCGTTTGAAGTGAATTTTGTAACACAAGGACGCAAACAGGTCCTTAGGGTACTATCTGGACATTTGTGCTTACTAACACCAACAACAGTAACTATGATGTGTACTGATAGACCATTATAGATGGTTAGGTTAGGTTAAGTTAGTGTAGCAGTCTGAATAGACAGACACTTAGACTGTATAGTCCATAGTGATACCACGGAAACTAGAGATATGGATGTCCCTAGTTTCCCCCGTTGAACAATCCTGAGCGCCTCAAGAAGTTCTTAAGTTGGACAATATATATACCATTCAGATCTTCTACGTGCCTAAAGAAATAAGAGCCCAATTTTGATCCCGCCTGTTCGCCAGTGCGGGACTATTGCAAAGAAGATCTGCGGAAATTCAGTGCTGATGTTGAGTTCAGGAAGACAGAATCCAGAGATTTAATGGCAGCTTGACTGTCAGAGAATATGTTAATTCCCACCGTGGTAAGGACGTTATATCTTAGCCATTCTGCTACTTCCTTAATAACCAAAATTTCTGTCTGATGAACACTACAGTGGTCAGGGGATCTTCTTGCTTTACTTAGCCATACGTCTTTGGAGTAGACCCCGAAACCTACCTGCTTATTTAATTTTGAGCCGTCAGTGTAGAAGTCGACGTACAGTTCTACATTTCTATATATCTATATCTGGTATAAGTATATGATACTTCTTGTCTAACATTAGTTCAGCCAAAGTGTAGTTAATAGTGCCTGTTATGTTAGGCACCATGTTGAGAATCACACTGTGACCATAACCACTGTTAGATCACTGTGACAGATCTCTTAGTCTTATTGCCGTAGCTGCGGAAGTCTGCATACTAATTATGTTCAGAGGAGTAGCAAAATCACTTTTAGTGCATCAGATGGGGTGGTGCGTAGCGCACCAGTGATGGACAGACTAGCCACCTATTGGACCTTGTCCAGTATCCTATAGTATGTGAACTTCTTAAGAGCCTTGCACCAGACGATAACTCCATACAACATTATCGGTCTTACTACAGCAATATACACCCAGTGAACAAGAATGTTAAGTTTGTCAAGAATGTTAAGTTTGAAATTCAGCTTCTTGTCCAATATTACGCCTATTTATTACATTTTGCACAGTACCTTCCACGGAGATACGATCCTCAGGTGGAATCTTGTACCTGCCAGTGAACAGAACTACTTCGGCCTTGTTGGGATTTACTCCGAGGCCGTTTCACAGAGACATAACACAGAGACGTAACTGCTATTGCCACATCGTCTGTGTATGCGACAACATTGACACCAGCCTCCTCTAAAGAGACCAGAATACTGTTCAGAGCGAGGTTCCATAGTAGGGGGGATAGAACACCACCTTGGAGTGTTCCCCTACCGACAAATCTGTTCAGGTCCGACGACCCTAATTTAGCCCTGATACGTATCTTCGTAAGAAGATCCTACACTAGTCTCCTAATACTGCCGCCTAATCCCAGGTTTGATAGTGTTGCGACTATCGTATCAAGAAAAACGTTATTAAACACCCTTTCTATAGGTATATCTAGAAAGGCTACCAAAGTATACTCCTTGACGAATGAACCTTTGATGAATCCGACCAAATCGTGCAGGGCAGCTCGGTCTAAAGTATTTTGGTCCCGTATGGGAAGTTTTCCCGGCTTTGGGAATAGAGACCACTTTGGTCTCCCTCCACGCTATTTGTAGCTCTATAAATAAAGCATGCGTGTAAGAAAATTTGTATCGTATAGATATTTTTGATTGTTGCTTAAAATTATCGGAAAATTCACATATTTCCATATCTTTAACCGAAAGAATATATATAATATATATACTGCAGATATAAGTTGATACGGCTGAAGAAAGTATTTAAAGTATCAAGTATTATTTCACCAAATGTATTTCAAGAATTCTGAAGCAGATTACAGGGTGCTCGTCTGTCTGCTTGGCTGGCTGACTGATAGACACGATAACTGTCATTAGTCTTAACAAAACTTGCTATGTCTTGACATAGCCTAATATCTTGCCTGATTGTAGCAGAACCGCACCTTCTAATACCTTCAATACAAGTTAACTGATTTTTGCAAATCCAGTTTGTATCCAGAAACTCCTCATTCATAGATTGCGACTTAAATTTTTGCCCGTTGGAAAAAAACGTCCAGTAAACACACCCATCTTTTATTTTCCATTTATGACGATTCCAAAGTTCATATCTTTTATTTAATTGCACTAAATTTAGTGATATCTGCCAAGGTAGGATCTCGTAATGAAAAATAAACGTATTGCCGTACTTCCCTTACAAATTCGTACCTTCTGCTGCATGATACCAACCATACAAATTGACAGATTTTCCGAAGATCAGTATTTCTTCTGTGATTTCTAATTTGTATGCCGCAATAACCTGGATTTCTATCTAATGAATTGGTTTATAATTCTTTAAAAAACTTGAGAAATTTCTACGAAGTGATCGAACCGCTTCTTCTGCCTCCCACACAAATGACCGATTTAAACCATATATTCTCAGCTACATATATTTCAAACGGTTCCGTCGAATTTGCACACATCATACTTTTTCTGAACTAGACTGTGAGAAGGACAACGGGAGGCATAACCACAGCCCCTCTGGTATCTCCTACACAAACTAACCGATATATTTCCTGTAGTTCCAAATTTGTAGTCTGCAGTTAATTTAAAATTTGTCGGTTGTTTCGCATTAACCCGTTGTGCGGGACAACTCCTTCACAAGTTACCAATTTAACCCACAGATGTCCTAAATTTGGAGCTATTTAGTACTTAATAAATGTTTAGTAAGCATATTTTTGAGAGTGCAAATGGGCACGTCAATTTAACAAAAATCAATGGTTTCCGAACTTACAACTTCAGAAAGTTGTAATTTTGCTTTTCTTATAGTGCTTTAATTCAAATTTACTCAATGCATGATGGGATGGCAGAGTATCTTTAAAACATCCTTAACACTGTAAACAACAAATGTCGTAAATGGAAATCTGTTTGGTAAGAAGAATCTTCTTCATACAACAGCTAAACTCAACATTGTACAATTTATTCGTTAGGTAAGTTCTATGGTCCATATTTATAATAATTATTGAACGTTTGAAGAATGTTTTTGCTATGAAAATATGATTAATGACCCTTCAACAATTATTTGTGAACAATAATAGTTAATAGATGTAGGGAAAGGCCATTCCAGCACGAAAATTTTTTATGGACCCGCTTTAACTATGGCCGAGTTATTGAAAAAAATACTCTAAATATGAATTTCAACGGGAACAACAAGCAAAATTAATATATTATACGCATATGAGAAGGAGACATTTTTGAAATGTTCAATTATGTGTCCGATGGGTTGGTATGTCGTACAGTGGGTTTAGAACGGGAAAAAATCATGCCAGTCCTTAATGGTTCGAACGATTTTGATGATTTTAGACAGATATTTGTGAAGGAGGATCTGCAACTCATGTATAATCAGGATCAGTGGCGGTCTAAAGTATGATACTATACGTCTGACAAGTTTTTGTGGTGTTTCAAAACCATATTTCTGATTTGATTAAAAAAAATAAAAAAGATGAAAAAGTTTGCAAAAATATGCTTACATTTGCCGGTTATCTCCTATAGCTTAGGAGGTATGCTATAAATTTGTTAACATTTGTTTTTTTCTTGCCAATTGTAAAGCAAATTAATTATAATTCCGAATTATATCGGAAAACATGTTTTCAAAAGACAATAACATTTCACTTAAACTGTAAAATCACTTCAATAATTTCTGTATGTTGAAAATTCAATTCAATTCAATTCAACTTTTGTGAAAAATAACGTTTTTTGCAATAAATATCATCACTTTTTCGCTGATTGCGGAAAAAGTTATTTTGGAATATATAGAATATTTGTATTATTCTGAAACAAAACACAATTTAGAATACTTTCAGTTTAAACTTTCTTTCTATATTCACAATGGCGACCACAAATTATTTCAAATACATGATGTTTTTGTACAAAAAATCGATTTTAGTTCAAAATATCTTTAAATGCACAAGTTATTTTTCAATTACTTAAATGTTTATTTATAACTGCATTTGTTTGAAACAGATGTGTAAAGTTGAGCTACCAGCTATTGAAAAAACAACGAAGATACAAAATAATTTATCAAAAATTCTATTTTCGGGCCTTTTTGCTTTTGTTTGGGAATTTTGGGATCCCTTTCTGGAATATTTGAAAGCACTTTGCTGTATTATTTTATTTATAATTAGGTAACCTTTCATCATCTCACTGCAAAAATAAATATTTTATTTTTTTAGAAACTATTATATCGCTATAACACGTGTTTCTGTATGTTGTGAATGAACGCTTTTCCAAAAATTTCTTATCATTCCCATATAAATATTTGCATTTTCGTATCCGCAAATGACATAATTGGGATTCATGAGCCCGCACAAGGTATACGAATGATCTAGAAAATGAATATCACTCTTTGAGTTCTAGAACAAAGTCAGAGACACCATAGCTGTATAGTGATTGTTGAAGGTGTAAAAGAAAGTGAAAGCGGAAAAAATCATAACAAATTACTTAGAACAAGAAGCCAAGATATATCAATTTTATTTGAATCTGGGAAAAGAAATAAAGTGGAAGCTGCATGAGCTAATAGTTTTTATCAAATGGAACAATTTGCCAATTAAACCAATTGATCTGTTGCTTCGAGTTTAGATTTAAGTTTTAAATGCAGTTATTCCAACGACATCAACGTAAACGTTTGGATTTTGAAAAATACTAAAAATGCGAGAAACTTCAGTGAAGAAATGGACATTTGTTATTTATATTGTTAAAATTTAAAATTATTTTGCAATAGTAGAAAAAGTGAAGGAATCGCAAGTATTAAGCGGGCACATTCTCACAAATATCATACATACAAATGAGCGTACTCGGTACTAGAATCCTACTGTCATATCCTTTGCACAGTGGCTTTGTTTGAAAGGTTGTATAATCGGAATCGGACACATACCAGTCTATCACTTATTCATAATTTGTGAAATAGAGCCTATACCTCATTCCCCCTCTGATACACGTAGCACTAATACACATGACACTATATTATTTTCTGCATACATACATACATCTTTCCAACTACATCGCATTAAATTCTTAAAAATTTTTTTGGAAGCGAGGGCTGTCCCAAATCTAGTGGAACTAACAAAGAAGACGCAAAAGAGTTGGAACATTTTTCTTTATTTTTCAACATAATCTCCTTTCAGCACGATACACTTCTTTTAAGAGATATTCGATAGCTTCTATGCCCCTGTTTATACATAGTACGAACTGTCAAACTCCTTAAAACAGTCATCAACCACAAACACGACTTCTTGGCAAATTTTTATCACCGGCCCATTTTTTTAACTCTGGAAATAGAAAATAGTTGGAGGAAGCTATGTATTGATGAAACAACACTTTCTTTTTTGCCAAATGTGTTATTTTTCCCATAATTTTATCACCTAAATGCTGCAAGAAATGAGCAAAACATTCGCCGTAGGTGGTTTTTTCCATTCTAAAAATAACCAATAAAAATAATTTCTTGCGGATCCCAAAAAAAACCGACGCGTTGACCTTGCCCGCAGAAGGAACTTTCTTTGAACACGATTCTTTCATTTCAGTTATTTATTGCGGTGAAATATCGCTGCTCCTGCTCTATTGAAACAAGCGCGGCACCCACCTTGCACACAGGTTTCTCATCTTCAAATCTTCGGCCAATACAATGTATGACCCTTTTTGAAATGCCCATCATTTTAGCTTGCTCACGCACCTTCAGCCGATGATCATCTAATACTATTTTGTGAATTTTATTAGCCGTATCTGGCGTGGACACCTTAATTTGTCGACCACTACAGCGTTCGCATTAGCACCCAATATTTTACAGTTGTAAACGAAGGAGCAGACCCCACAGAGAAGAATGTAGCTCGGCTTTAATATTAGTTGAACTGAGACCTCTCCAATGAAAATATTGAATTACATAACGGTGAACAATTTTTTCCATGTTTACAAATTCACTTAGATCGTTGATGGCTCCAACTAATATAACTCTCTACTAAATAACGTGCCGCCTTGAAACTTAAAACATATATGTATGTTTTATAAGGCTGACACTTTTCATCAAAATAATTTTTTTTCAAATTACTGGCACTATCTACATATATACGTCAGTTCGGCTAGTTTTGAGACCGCCCTCGTATATACAATTTCTTCGAATACCATAAGATTTGCCGAACAATGATCGATTATGGTAACGTCTATGCCGACAGCACTATGCTATATTAAAAGCTTGAATAACATGAAATCAGATAGTTCTTATTATCTTGATGATTAAAAATTGGGGAAATCACAGATCATTTGGAGTCATTCAAAAGTTAAATCCTAATTCCCAGGGATTTTAAAAAAAGAGGACGCTGCCTGGCTGATGGCGTGCGTCAATTAAACTGACCCGAAAATGCTCGCTTTTTGGTTCATTGAACGGAAAAAAGTTCAATGAATCAAAATCAGGACATTTACGGAGGATATTTCTTCACGCATGCAGAATCTGCTTATAAGTAGCTGCTGACGATACGCCAACAGCATCATCCTTGTGGGTGATTACTGAATTAACTGCTAGCTACACCAACCAAATATTTAACAAGACATTTCAAATTTGTTTATTCCCAATATCTTTTTGGCTATTCACAGTTAATTTGGTGAGTATTAGTCTGTACATTATGAAGAAAATTATCATTTATTATAATTTTTTTTATTTCAACAGCTCCATGTCTTACACAGAAAATGTAGCTCAGGTTATATTTTTCCCTGGCTGGCCATAATAAAACATTCTTACAACTTTGCACATACCTAACACCGCTTCGACACATATTTCACATTTTTTTTAAGAATCTACATAACGTTTAAGTCTCTAATCGCCCTAATATTTGTCATTTCATCTCGTACGAATGCACTGCGGCAAACACCATCTTCCTTGATTTTTCATGTACACATTTCATAAACTAATATTTTTCGCTTGTCACAAACTGATGTTTACTTGTGAAATAAATGTTTGACCTTTAGGTCTAATTTGCAGTTATCCATGGGCGCGCATTTTTCTGTTGTCCTCCAACTTTCTTCTTAGCACCGGAAATTATGTGGAAATTCAAAAAAAAAAGATGAAGAAAAAGTTCTAAATTATAATCTATGGCACTTGCCAAGTTTGCTCATACATTTGTTTATATAAAATAGTGCATCATCCGCCTCTGATGGAACAATAAAGTAAATGAAAAGTGGAGGTAGGGAGAAAACTGGAAATTATTTATAGAATTAATAAAGTTTAGCGAGATTAATCCTGTTGATAATGTAAGCTTCATTTTAAATTGTTAAGTTTTTAATGGAGTTTTTTTTTTGTTTCATTGTTTGTTTATTTCCTTTCTGGTCTGCGTTTCTACGACACATTAAGTATTTACACACCGGTAAGCAAATACATTCGCATAGAAAATTCCGTTCATAAATCATTGGAGTTTGAATCATGTTTTGTCTTAGGTTAAACTGTCAGAAGGACTTATCAAAACAATTTAGGGGAAATGGGGCATTAGTGGGAGATATAGAAATTTCCATTTCCTCTTGGCAGAGCAGGTAGAATTTTGAATAAGTGTTGATAATATTTTGGTGGATTTTTTGTTAAAACATTTTTCTATAGTTGATGTCAGAACAAACAACAATTGCTTCTTTGCAAACAAATCAAAAGTTTGTGATGTACAGAACGAATACAAATTAATTTCAAATGCTATTTGTAAATGGGGGTGTATTATTGTTCTATCCCTATATATTTCTTTTAACTTCTTAAAGTAAACGTTCCAAATCAGAAAAAGCAGATATAAGAAAATTTCACTCAGTTGAACAGACCTGTGACCCAAACACCCTTTGCGTTGGAGCGGAAGTGCCGAAATGGTTATGGTGAAACGTTAGTTCCTTAAAAATACATACACTCTATAACGCACTATAAAAATAGCAAAAATAGAATTTACTGAAATTACTTATTATAACTTATGGATTACCTCATAGAAATTTTGGAAAAACTATTGATTTGTTCCAAATTTGTACTGACAGAACTAATTTTATTACCCCGATGCTTGATAAATTATGCTGAATTTAGTGCAAATTAATAAAGAAAAAAATAGGAGTTTAGAAATATGTAATACATCGGTTAAACTAAATAATTTGCGTAGGAGCTATCAGAAAGGGCGGCGTTATTCAGTCAATTTTTTTTACATTTTACAAGGCATTACAATGCAGAGTACGCATTTTGTGAATAATTGTGGGAAATAAGATATGATCTCGTATGTACTATCCATGAGAAACGAGTAACAGCATGTGCTCACGATTCACGACGTCGTTTAACTACACACCAACACAACTCACCACTCATTGGCAATGTATAACAGGCATCTACATATTACACACTACCCAAATTAGGCGCCGCCGTGCTTAACTATCCATCGTCGCATTTAATTATCCACGACAGCAACACATTTCCCGTGAGTAACGCGCAACTTTAGAAAATTGGGAAATTTCTAATTTGGGCTCTCTGATTGTTATTCACTTGGGAATAACCAGATCCCTCTGCAGAATTTCCCAAGCAGCTCGCGGCTTCCGACCTTCATCTTAAATAAATGTTATCATGAAAATACCGAAGAAAATAATGAAAGGAACCCCCAAAATGTTGACGACCACCGGACAGGACAAGGATGTACTCCTCGTAAAAACTGCGACAGTTACTATAGCTGCCACGCAGAAAGGCATGAATACGGATGTGGATTTGTTGTGGGAAAGAGACTGAGACAACTTGTCTCGCAGTTTAACCCTGTAAGTGACCGTATAGCCACTACCCGCATCATAGCGAAATATTTTTTATCTCGTTGATGTGTGCACATGGCCCAATGGAAGAGAAAGACGAGGAGACCAAAGACACATTTTGTTAGTGCCTAGAAGAACATATGGCAACTGCCCTGGCCACGACATTAAAATTGAACTGGGAGATTTTAATGACAAAGTAGGAAGGGAAGATGTTCTTGGTCCAACAGTCGGAAAATTCAGTCTACATGGTAAGACCACCGGAAACGGTTTCAGACTGGTTTCGTTCGCTGCGGCACGTAATATAATAGTAAGTGGGACCAGTAAAGACATCCACAAGGCAACGTGGCTGTTTCCTGATCATAACACGAGGAATCAAATTGATCACGTGGTAGTAGACGGAAGGCATGCTTTTAGTGTCATGTACGTGCGTGTGATTCGTGGTGCTAATATTGACTCAGATCACCACCTGGTTGCAGCTAAGGTACGCACGGGATTAAGCAGAACGAAAAACGTTCGTAAGCAGGCACAAAAGAAGCTCGACATCGCTAGGCTGCATACCCCTGAGATAGCCACAGCCTACTCCACCAAGCCCTCACAACTACTAAACTAAACGCCCCTCATCCTGATGTTCCTGACGCACAGTGACAACATATTGCGCATTCTATGACAACTGCTGCAGAAACCATACTTGGGTATGTAAAACCGCGCTCAGACTTGGTACGACGAAGAATGTCGCATGGTGTCTGAGCAAAAAGATGTTGCAGGGCAACGTTGCAGTCAATTGGAACGCGTGTAGTTAGGGAACGATACAAGGAGAAAACAGGAGAGGCGCACCAACGCTTTAGATGAAAGAAGCCGTTGTGGAAAGAGCGTGAGAGTGAGGAAATAGAAAGAAATATAGAGACATAGGTGAAGCCCGAAAATTCTACCAAAAGATAAGAAGAACAGGTTATGGAACAGGGCTCCCCTCCTGTAAGGATAGCGAGGGAAATCTGGTCACAGATACGCAGAATGTGCTGCAACTATGGAGGGAACATTTTTATGAGCTCTTAGTTCCGGATGGAATACGATTTGGCCTGAGGAAAACATGCACGATGATTGGAATTTAAAATCAAACAAAAAATCTTATCATTGATCGTTTGATTTTGATATGACGCGTTTGTTATATACATTAACATTAACGCGTTTGTTATATACATTAAAAACCACATTTTTGATATTTGCTTTGTAGCAGCAATGCAAATTTTTTCACTTTACTACTTTTTTCACTACTATTGCAGCTGTCACCTGTGCTCTCTTTCTCTTTTACTATGATTTCAAATATATTACAGTGTTTTAAAGCGAAAAATGTGTTCTTACAAAACTTAAGTAAACTAGTAGTTTTTCGAATCCCACTACCAAATTTGGCTTAAATGTGTGAAAGCATTTGTAGTTTAATACAAAAAAATTTCAAGAAATTCGACGATGTCACTCAGTGAAAAAAAATTGTTTAAAATATTAAATCTCAAAAATCGCATACAAGCCCACTGTGCTCATTTTTTTCGTATTTTTTATTAGATAGCAGACCAAGAAATAAAAAATTTAAAAAAAATTTTGTTCTATTTGGACTAATATTGAAAAAGTTATGAGGATTTATATGAACACAGTTTCCTTATAATGCGATTATTTTAAACTTCAATATCTCTGTACCCAGTAGCCCTAAAAATCTGAAAATTTACTGAGGCATGCTGTTGAAAAGGGACATAAACATAGTAAAAAATGAAACAAATCAAAAAAAAATTCTTCATGCTGTCCGATTTGACTTGGAATGCCCCATATGTAGTTGTTTGCTGCAAAATATCATGCCGGTCACATCGATCAGCCAGAACAACAAAGACTTAGCAATTGGACATTATGATAAAGGTGTCATATAAATAAATGTACGATCACACTTAAATCCATGCTGATAAAAAATACAAGAAGAATTGGAAAAATATAGTCGTACTGGTTATATGTACTTTCTCAAATAACATGAATCTATATGATGTGGTAACGCATTGTTCTGAATAATAAGTATATAAATGTATTGTTCCCTAAGAATACATACAAATAAGTGTAGTTTCACTTGCACCCACATGCCAGCATAATTAGTCAAAATCGTAACATTTGTATTATATTTATTTTATTATTATTATTATTATTATTATTTTTTTTTTTTTTTTTGAATGTATATAAATAAATAGGAATTAACAAACCAAACCTGTCAGTAGAAATTTAGTGAAATGTGTTAATTTTTAACGGAAATGTGCTTCACTGTCGCACCGAACGCGAGTCGGCTAATGGACCACTGGCCTTTTCAATTTCGCAAAGGAAATTTGACAAGGGAATGTGACCAAAATTGGGGGCAAATAAAGTAAGAATGGAACACAATAAATAACAAAAATTATCTAATTCTATGAAACATCATCATCGCCATCAGCTCTAACGCAAAGTCACTAACACCCTCAATTCAACACTCAGTTGGCTCTTTCTCCCCGCGACCAAATAAACGAATCAATGAACGGATGGGCGCAGGGACAAACGGAAGTGAAGAGAAAAACTTCAAAACATAATTCATAAACACGCGAGGACCTTCCGTTAAGAAAATTAAACATGTTGACATGTTGCAAAGGAAAAGAAGGAGAAGTAAGAATAAAAGGGATTTCCGAATTCAGAAAAAAATAAAGTTTTATTTGCGCTCCCACTGCTGAATGGGTTGGGTGAATAATGTTAGATATGGAGGAAGAGTGTATGATTCAGCAAAATTCGAAAGTTGTCACAGAAAAAGTCCACAAAAGTCCCTTGCAACCAATTTTAAAGTTGGACAACACAGTGAAATTAAAATGAAGGTATAGGAAATAAAAATAAATGTCGCAAATTGGTTCCAGGACATTGAGTATCAGCGGTAATCTAAAAGGGTGAGTTAGGCGACTGTGAGTGGTGAATAAAGAAAGACATTAAATTAAGCAGAACAAAACAGTATAAAATAACTTGGTGGGGTCTTTCCACTCATACGAAGGATGAAAATATCGATATTAAACAGTCGGGTATCTTAGAGGCTCTTGCAATTTGTATTATTTCGTATAGATCAAAGCGATATACGAGTAGGTCGGTCTCAACACCATGCTTCGAGATACTCAGCCTCATTATCAACTCTGGAGAGGACGATATATCAGAAGAGATACACCGAATGGAATCGTACAAACAAAATTAGAAACATTCTCCGCGCAAATTATAAACACAAATAACGAAATTACAAATATATGCAGAAACAAAGGTTATAGAGCACAACAAAGTTGTACACTCTGAGAGATCTAAAAATCGGACCAAAAATATAAATGTTAGATTTAGTAAATACAACAGTGACCTAGTCCAAAAAAAAGTACAGCCACCGAAGCAGATGTTCCCACTAATGAATTTAACACAGATGTGTCAAAGGATGAAAACATTTTTTTTTTTCTTCTTCTCACTTTCATTAGAGTTATTACAGTAATAGAAAATACTTCTATGCTGCAGTTTTTCATTAGTCAAAAGGTTTATTTTAAGATCTCCCTCTTCATAAATATTAAATACAGTCCACAAAACGTTTCTTTTAAATGTGATTCTTAAAGGCCTGCATATTATTCTAATAAAGTAGTACTATCACGTTTGTAATACTGCAGCCGTAACCAAAAGAGGCTCTATTGTCGCCATGTGTATGTAAACGACGACCCAATTTTCAGTGTTTCAACGAGCAGATGTGGTCAATTTTATTGAATGAAGTAAAACTATAATAATTTATTTCATGTTAAGTGTTCAACGTTTCATTGCCTTAATTCCAGCATTTTCATGTGCTTTTGAAATAAATTTCTTTATAATTCCTTCTACTAAATTCACCAGATGACTAGATCAGCCCGTTGAAATACAGCAAAGCAAATTGATTTAATAAATTTAAATGGAAAGGTTTAAAGCTAAGAACATATGGGTTTAAGTAGCACTTTGCATGGGGGGTACTGAAGAGGGCGCGGTTAATTTGTCAATTTTTCTCAGGGCGTACAGGCAACTGCAAGTCGTTGCATTAGATAAGAATCTAAGCTGCTGCAGCCTACCGATTAGAAATTACAGAAAAAAAAATTGAATTTCACTATGGGAGAGCAATAGGAGCAATGGTGTCAATTTTCACTCTGAGGTCTTACTTCGCAAACTCTCAACGCGTCTCAAATTTTACTGAACTTGGTGCAAGCACTCAAGCGATATGTACTTAACAGTATGTGGACTAAATACACCGTTTACCTATATATGTGACGTACTGGGAGTTGCGTGGGTAGTCGGTTGATTTTTACCAAATTATGCAAAAGTATTCTAAACAAATGCAATGGACAAAAAATAAAGTAACTCCAGTCTACGAATGTGAATGTACAGGAGAAAAACGGAATTTCGGAAACTCGGTCTATTTATGTGGGAGATATCAGAAGGGGCGGGTCAATATAGCTCGTTTGCAATCCCTAGCTACGATGAACGATCTGGCAAAAAAGGTTTGTCACTGATATGTGCCCACCAAGGAGCCAGGCAGACGGATGAACGTTGTCCAATCGACTTAAAAAGTCATGAAGCACATTTCGACCAAAAATACTTTGTACTTTAGACACTTTGAATTTGAATTTAGCTGCAATTAAGCCTATTTGGAACTACTCAATTTGTATAATTTTGTGGTTGGTATGAAAGTTCATCTTTGAATTTCAAGGATTTCCGGGTCTTTTACAGGACTCTTAGAGAGTTAATGAGAGAAATGAAAATAAAATGCAAACAGAACATAATAGCTGAAATAAATAACTAATAATAAAATTTCCATCAATTGAACCGACTTAAAAATACCTTCACTGATGTCCCTTTACGGAAATGTAGAAGATTTGAATGTAGTTTATCCACAAAGGGAATAATTTGATATATCAAATTTTAACACATTTTGGGAAACATTACCGTGTTAAAAGCTTGAGTAGATATGACAAAAAATGTTAGAGGATCTATTCTAGGGAAGTACAATAATAATTAGGAAAAACCGCCAACATATCGTCTTACTCCACAATATAATAAGACTGATTTTAACAAAAAAAGGGACGGGGTATTACCTTCCATTTTCATTTCCGGAGCTAAGTTCAAGTATATCAAGCACAAGCTGATTTTTAAATTTAAATGAATTCAGTGCAACTTCTTGAATGGTATAGAGTTAACCGTTTGGAAAATCGGTCAAGTCGAATGGGGCAGTCTTATTTCGCTCTCAGAAGCTACTTTAGCACTAAAAGCAAACCAAACTACTTTTGCAACTGAGTTCAACATGTGATCCTAAAAATATACGGCTTAAATTGATCATTTGTTTCGGAGGTACCAAAAACAACGTGTTAAATCAGTCAATTGTCAATCTGTCTAACCTTTATAAAGAAATACATAAGATTCGGGGTTACAAGAATTGAATTTAAGAAAATCAGGCCAATGTAGCCTGGAAAAATATTAGACTGTGGCAAATTTGAAGAAGTTTCATAAACATAACGTTCAATCCACTTAGAGAATTATGAAACATATTTGGATGTATCAAATGATATATCATTCCTTCGTGGAAGGATGGTAGAAAACCGAAAGTAGAAAAACCGACTAGACTGGTTTTGTCCGATGTCTGTGGAAAGAGTGAAAAGGCACCAAAGAGGGGAACAATGTAGAAAAAATGTTATACGACAAAGAGTTAATAATTATTAAATGTGATATAACAAGTAATTTGCACTACATATCGGGTTATCTATTTAGTAGTTTCAAAAGCGCGGGTCTGACAACGCTGCCAGCTCATTTATAAGTATGGATCGCTCAATAACCGAAGTCCGCGTACAGTTAGTTAAAACTTACTACAAAAGTAGTGATTCGAAAGTGGGCTTTCAATCTAACAACATTTTTTCAGCGATGAAGATCATTTCTCACACGATGGTTACGTCAACAAGCAAAATTGTCGCATGTGGGGCTCGATGAACCCAGAAGTGATTGTGGAAAAGCCACTGCATCTGGGCAAAGTGACTGTACGTACGCATTATGATCTGGAGGCATCATTAGGCCATTTTTTTCGAAAATTATCCCCAAAGGATCCACCGCTGCAACCAATACAACGGCCGTCATTTAAATGACGTTGTACAGGGTGGCCCAGAATGAACGAAGTGGTGTGAATTCCTTATAACTTTTTTATTACAATTTTTTTTTCTTTCTTTTTAGTATTTTGTAAAGAAGACTTGGAGAATTTATATTGGAGCAATACACAACTGAACAACGTGCCCAAATCGTTGAAATTTACTTTGTAAATCAACGGTCCATTGTGTTGACTCAGCGTGCATACCGTCGTCAATTTAATGTACGGGTTGCATCCTCTCAGTCAAAAATAAACCGTCTTGTTGCAAATTTTCGAGAACAAGGAGCAGTAAGGAACCTTCCTAGTGCTGGCAGACGACGAACGGTGCACACGGATGACAATATTCAAGTGGTACAGGAGAGTTTTCAGGAGGATCCACCAACGTCAACCAGGAGACATTCGACACAACTTGGCATCTCAAGAGGGCCGCTGCAGCGAATTTTGCATAGCATAAGAATGTTTTCATACAAAATTCAAATTGTCCAAGAATTGAAACCGATAGATTACAAGCAACGACTTGACTATGCAATTTATTTCCAGCAAAAAGCACAAGAGAATCCTAATTTTATTCATAAATTAGTTATGAGTGACGAAGCCCATTTCCACTTAAATGGGTTCGTTAACAAACAAAACTGTAGGATATGGGCTACGGAAAATCCGAGAGTACTTCATCAACGACAATTACACCCAGTTAAGTGTACTGTTTGGTGCGGTGTTTCTTCAGAAAGGATCATTGGCCCATATTTTTTTGAAAATGAACGAGGTGTTGCCATTTCCCTCAATACTGATCGATATCGGGCCATGTTGGAGAATTTTGTAAGGCCAGCAATGGCTCTTTTACGCGACATATTTGGTGAAAGAATAATTTCGCGTACAAGCAATTTTAATTGGCCTCCGCGTTCCCCGGATTTAACCGCTCCAGACTTTTTCCTTTGGGATTATTTAAAAGGGAAAGTTTATGTTAATAAGCCCAGGACTATTGACGAATTAAAATCCAATATTCGAGACGAAATTAACAACATAACACCGGAAATTTTGCGAAAAGTCATGGAAAATGTGTTGGAAAGAGCACATTTGTGCGAAGCAGAAAATGGCCACCACTTGCGGGATATCATTTTTAATAACTAATCTAAAAATATTCCCCATAAATTTACTGTATTTAAAAAAAAAATAAAAAAATATGTCTTAAATAAAAAGTTATAAGCAATTCACATCACTTCGGTCATTTTAGGCCACCCTGTATTTCGTACATGATAGCAAAGTCCAAGCATTATAATGAAATACAATTTTCATCAAAATCACAGCTTTATATGTGTTCTATTTAACTTTACTTGTGAAAACGTTGTAAATAACGTCATAATAAATTTCTGTAAAGTTTAACGAAATAAACATGCCTTACTAGCACTCAAATATGATTCAAATTTTTGACTTTTTCGAATCGTAAAAATGCTTTTTAAAATAGTATTTACCATAAATTTGCTCTCATTTCCGAAAGCACATGACTATGTAGGTACAAAGTAACAAGTATAAAATGCTTAATGTCTTATTTTTTCATATATATATATATTTGATGGATTTTTGGCACAAAAAAGATTTTACTTTAGAAGAGTTAGAACATAAAAACATATTAAAATATATTTTAATCCCTGCCGATGTCAGAGGACCACACAAACAGAAACATGCAGCTAAAAACCACTGGGGAAATGAAATACATTCGTCGATGACTAGATTTAAGATTCTAATACTTATTAAGGGTGATTCAGTAATACAAATTAAGCACAAAATGAAAAAAAGTAATATATTTTAAAGTAATCATATGCTATTTAATAATTTTTCAAAATAAAAGTTATTGCATGATATTTTTCTACATAGATGCCATTTGCACTGGTATCTGAAAATGTATGTCTCCCTGACCCCTAATACTGATAGTGTAAATGAGTTCTACTAATATCAAATTGAAAGCGAAAACTTTTTCTATTATCAAATTCGCCTTTTTGTACGGAAGGTTAGAATGTAGGGAAAAATTATACCGCTCTCACTTTTAGTAGATTCATGCAAGAATTTCATAATTTATAAAAAAAAACAATATTTTACATTTTAAGATAATTTTCTTCGGAATGTTTAGAAGAATGCGGCCAACTGGCCCACTGCCGCAGTTTGTAAATGCTGGCTAATGGTTTGCGGTATACAGAAAAACGCAAACAACTATTTTAAATTTATTAATTTTTTTTTTTTTTACAATCGAAAACTAATACGTTTCTATTAAGTCTTTTAATAGTATTTAAAAATAATTGAATTCAACTGACTTCCACGGTCGACGACGCTTGTGCGTTGTCCGTGATTCATTACAGTCAGGGGGATCGCATCGGGAACTGCCTCAATTACTGCCATTTTGAATGGATGGTACCTGAGCTGTCATAGTGAGTTACCGTCCGGAGTGTGAAAAATTACGATGTCAATGGTTGTTTTTTGAAAATTAAAATAAAAACAATATTTTGAAATTTGAAGTCATTTATGTGGAAACCGCCAAATTGCGTTGGTAAAATTTTTCATTGTCTCAGATTGTATTAATCTATGGAAGATTGTAAGCCTTACCTACTTGTATGCAAATCCAGAAAACTAGTTTCGGTTTAAATCTGTTTCTTTTTCAATTACAAATAACGAATTGAGAAATTAATACCAATATTATCATCTGAGTGAAATCGGTTTAGATAATTTGTGGTTTCCTATCCTCCAGCCATCCTGCAGTCAGCCACATAGTGGGACACGGCTTAATAGTCTCGCAAAGCTGTGCAACTATTTTCATTTTAAGATACCAGGAATTTTATCCATTCCTCAGCCGCGTTATACCCCTTCTTGTATTAAACCAATGTAGAGCGAAATAAGCAATAGAAAGAAATAATTGTAATTACTAACGCTCTTAAATGGAAGTTTCAGTTAATCAGAAAATCAGTCACTGCAGCTGAGGTCTAGAGGCCCAACACAGAAATTTCGGGCAATTGAATTGGTTTATAAATATCCTCATCCCGTGTACCATTACCGAAATTGAAAAGATTTGTTAAATGTGTTATTTTGTATTGGAGATTCCAGAAAGAGAATGATCAGCTAAAATAATCTCCGTCCTAAATTGGAGTACACGATAAGATAAACAATATTTCAGAATTTTAAGGTCACTCGTGTCGGGGTACTAGAAGGTCTGGATTGAATCGTCTAGTATCATAAATTTTATTGAACAAATACAAAATACTAAACAGATACAACATAAAACCTGCAAATTAATCTTGTAGTCGTGAATTTTATTAAATATGTTGTGGCGGTTTTGTCCATCATCACCAAATCCATCATCACCAATTCATTCGCATATTTTTATTGGGATAAGTATTACTAGCTATCGTGTCTAGAAACCAGCGGGCTAGATAGGCAGTTATCATCTTGAAAACTTTTCGTCTCCCCTAATTCGTTACACTTTTCCTTGTATACCAAAACTATGCAGAAAACGTCTTTTTATGTTGGTGTAAAAGTATGCGTGATGCCAGAAAGGATATGATGAATCGTAAGTTTCTTATCAAGTATTATTCAGAATTAAATCACAGTAAAACAATTTTCCGCTTAGACATTATAGAAGATTTATTTATTTATGTTAAACCTGTCAATTTGTGTGAGAGATACCTGAAGGAATTGGGTACGCAGTCCCCATTATCATTTTCGTGATTTAGTGTTATTGAATGAAAGTTCGGACCGACGACATTACGGTTCGAATTATGTAATCTGGTCGATTTTTCCTAATTTTGCTTACCATTATGAGGAAAATATAAAGATACTGCAGCTATCGAAGTGGAACTTGCAGCAGAAAGATTGAATTTACGTAAATCGGTCTATTTTGATATAAAACACTAGAAGCTGTATGTCAATGCAGTCCTGATAATTTTTTTTTTTTTAGATTTCGCCAAGCAATATAAAATATTACGATGGAATCGTATTATATCGATCGTACATCGATGAATCCATATAGGGGTAACCGGAGGGACTAGTCGATGTAGCCCATACTACGATTTGCAAATTATTAGACTGTACCAAGTTTTATGACAGCTATCGTGCCTACCATACAGCCAATCGGACAGACTGATGGGCATAGTTCGATCAACTTAAAAAGTTGTGAAACAAATTTGGTCAAGAGATATCTTCTACTTTACAATTTTTTTTCTGATGAAGGTGCAAGGTGTCTCAAAAAAACTTTCTATTTAGTGGATCGATTAAAAACAGAAAAACAAAATTTCTTATGTTGGCCCGCCAAGTAGACTCCGTGAAAGCAGTCGTTTAGTGATAGACATTTTCTCTCGAAGGCACCAGGAAAGTCAATTGAATGGCATGAACTTTAGATACAGCAGAAAGTTCATAGGGGTTAAATCAGTACTGCGTCATCTCTACAATTTTACAAACTCGTGGCAGAGGCTTATTAGACGTGTATGACGTTAACTATGTTCTTCGGTTGTAACCAGGAATATTTTGCAGTAAAGGCAACAAAAACTTGTCTAACACCCTAAATTCACTGTATGTCCGGTCTCATCTTCAAAGTAGTAAGGGCTGATAATTCCTATGGCTATAATTCATGCACTCAATGAAGTATAGGCGTACAGGTGCAGGTCTTTGTGAAAAATGCGACGTAATGATGACCTACATATGTCGAAATCATTCTCGGGCTTTCGGATTGAAAGGTTCAGATCATCACGAACATACCGACTAACATTCTTAGCGTTTTCGTTCTTAACGATATTGATCGACCAGATTTTACATTTTCCAGTGTTGTACCGATCTTTTCAAGAACTTGTTGATCTATTTTTAAATGAGAGGAATGCTTGACGCATTATTTAAGCGCCGATAACCTCAAATATTGCAGAAACCCCTACTCGCTACGAATCAATCAATGCCTTTGTAAATCCCTTTACCTTCTAAGAAACGCTTCATGGCGACTGAATTATCAAGACCTAGGCTAACGATTGACATACACTGAGAAAACAGTTTCGTTCGGTCAACCGAATTTATTGTCAACTGAATTTTGACAGTTCTGAGTACTATGGCACTTCTGTGTTGTGAAGACCAATATATTCATTCCCTAGTACAGAAAGTTGTGTTGATCGATTGAGTTTTGAATACAGCTTCTGTTACCATCACAAATGTATTTAGTTACAGTCACACCAAAACAAATCTATATTTTGGTGGGCTTTCCCACTTTCTGTTCAGACTATCAAATTACTCAGTTGCGGCGTTTGATTCTATCGGTTAAAGCAGCTAGGAACAAAGATAATAACTGTTGTGACAACAAAAATGCCAATATCAGAAACTACCATATTTTGTAAAATGGTAATTATGACCAATTCTTAGTTTGGCTACATTTGGTCTGTAAAAAGTAAAAATATATATAAAACGAGGAATAATGAAATTACGGATTTTATTTAAATATAAAATGCGGTTTATTTTAAAACACTATTAGATGGTCACCATTTGGTGCCATTGATATATACGATACAAATTTCACTTTCAGGTCTTTTATGTTTATAATTTGGAAATTATTTGTGGAAACACTTACTCTATATGCATAAAAATGATTATCGAAGAACCATGTTTATAGTAATTTGACACACAAATAAAACTTATTCTCATCTTTGACAATGTGCTCGATAAGTGCAAATATAGGCTCACTATTTTCTTATTCTTCTTTGCTTCCTAAACCTGATTCTACAATATCAACCAGGAGAGACCATCCTGGTATACTTCGATATTGATCTACGTAATCATCTAATAGATCATCAGGGATTGGCGATAAATCCGATTGGTCTTTGAATTGTACAACTCCAGTTATATTGAAATGGTTTCTTACTATAACGAAAGGTAAAAATGAAACAAACTTATGATTACCGAAGAAAAAAACCAAAAATTTAGTAACAAATGTACTTCACGTACATATATATAACGGATTTAAACCTTTAACGGAGAAGGAATTAACAAATAATATGTTTCAACCCAAATCTTGCATCAATTGAATATGACCACAAAGAATACTTAACATTATATTCGCAATCACTATCCTCAATTTCATAATTTACGTTGCATGATCGCACATGATTGAGTATAGCTAGACTACTTTATTGGTTCCATAGACCAAATAATTGGTTCCACCGATCGTATTGTGAATCTCGTGTATTTTATTTTTGCACACCGTTTTATTTGTTCTCACTTGTTTGTAGAGAAACCAACTTATTGGTTGATCAGACCAAATGCGGGACATACGTAGAACACCAAAAAAAAAACATTTTCCGGCTTCACTGGTTACTCTTCCAATTTCGTCTATAAATTCATAACTACACATTTACTTACCATCTCGGCAGATTTCTGCGGCACTTGCTTTTTATTTTCACAATTTATACGTACAAAGCTGGTCGTATTATTGAACACAATTTTCAGCACAAATCCCATATTGTCTATCGGCATCAAAGGGGAACAGTAAAATAGATCGAAAGACGCAATTCTTGTTGTTGCCTCTTACTCTTCTGCAGAGTTGTATTAAAAGCACAATCAATTGAGTTACCTAAATGACGACGCCCAAGTTTATTGGTGTAAGCAAATAAATCATTACAAATTAAAGTGAGAAATATTTCATTCCCAACTGCGTATTCAATGTTACAGAATACAATCAAAGGTATTGGAAATTTAATTAGAAATTTATGAAACAAATTCAGAATTAATTACAATAAAATGAAATGCCTGGTATAACCGAAAATTCTAATAAATGGAAGCAGGTGAAATATAAATGTGAACATATTGGAAAATATCTCCAATTTATATCATATTTATAAGACCATCGAATTACAAATTGTCAATGATTCGTATATTTTACCCTGAAGGAAACGGGGTTTGATAAGGAAAATAAAACAACATACAGAAGGAAGCGTTTGGGGTAGCATATACCAGAGATTACAAGTAGCTATATCGTTGCGCTCTTTGTGCTACATTAAGAACAATTTGATCGATATACCGAACTTCATTTTGCATCCATTGTATTACATTTACCTCTCATCCAAAGTTATTTTGAAAATTTGGTTAAAATTTGGCTTAAATAAATAAATACAAAATATCTTATTAAAAAAATCCGTAGTATTACATTTTTAAGGCATATGATAACATAAGCTTTGCACCTTTAACCATATTTGCCAGAACTTGTAAGTGTTTAAGCTAAGAATCTAATCTAGCTAAAATTAGATTTATCTGATGTCTTCTCTTACATTGATTTCGTTTAATGTTAAATTATAATTGTTTGAAATATATGATATGCGTTTTAAAAATCGTACCATTGATGCCATTAACTTAATTCTAGTTTCAGATTTCTTAGAATAAATTTAAGTAATTAATTTAAGCGCCTAATGTAATTTTTCTTAAATATATTTATTTTTAACTTTACCCACTAAGGACTGAAAACAATGAACAAGCTCTTTTTTACGTCACATAAGTATGTACATTCAAATAAAAACACAGCTCTGTGCGTTTGTTTCTCCTTTCCCTTTATTCCCGTATCTTATGCCCTACAATTCTAATAAATTTCTTTCTTTTTCTGTCGTTACAATACATTTCTCTCCAGCATAAGTGATATTCGGTCAAGAGTCCCAAAGACTCACATTCATTTTCTTAAATATTCCAAAAAAGTCACATTCATTTCCTTAAATAAGAATGTGACTATCAAGCAGCTGCAACAATCATTTTTTTGTGGAGCACAATAACTAAAAATTATTGTGATGACAGTAAATATGAATTTTGCCTTAATATGACTGTAAGAAATCGATTTACTGCTATGATGACCAATGAATTGAGCGTGCAGAAAAAAAGTACGGTTTTATTTTTGTCCCATTAGCCATGTTGGCTTACAAGTTTTCCAGAAATACTATAATTGATTCAAATAAACACTAATTCTGTCTGCGGTACTATTATTCGTTTATAAATCTTTTTTATTAATCACTATCAAAGATAGAAAATTGTGAATTCAAATTTTTTATAATGGAAATAAAATGTTTGTCATTGATATGGAATTTTTTTGACGGGAATTGATTTCCAACTAAACTTTTCCATGGGTGTACCTGCTGCACCCTTTGGATTCGTGGCGTTCACGCAGTAATATAAAAAAAATATAAACTTTCTTCTGAGATACCCCGTTTAATAATAGAATATACTATAGATGAGTGTGCAGGAAAATTGAATAGTTTTCTAATTTTTGGGAGCTGCTCCAAAAGTTTGTAAAAGTTTTTGTGTGACTATTTTTTTTTTTTTAATTTTTTTTATTGGTATTTCATCTGAGGTCCTTTTCTGTAGATTTTTGTTTATACAATGAACTACTGTGACTTGCCCCTTTTACTACTGATTATGAAACTTTTAACAATTCCTCTAAAAGTTATAAACGATTTCCATATCAAGTAAAATAACTAAAAATATTTGGAGAAAATATTTTGTTTTTGTTTTCTAAGATGCCTGTCAGTGAAATAAAATGTGGTCATTTCGGATGAATTCCTACTTGCAATTGTACTCGAAGTATTCGAATATAAACATCTGCACTATGTAGTACATTCATATTCGCCTTGATTGCGCTACATTAAACAACGTAATAAGAACTGCTTCAGGTGAATGTTGTAAATATGTTACATTCGCATTACTTTATTACTTACTTATGAACAACCTTATGGAGGGGGTTTACCACCATCCTAGCGGTCATTTATTACACCCTCCAATTTATGCGTGTGCGCCTGCATCAATCCCTGTAATACAACCGACCCATTTACCTGATATACCTAAAGAAGTTGTAAATTCTGTGTCTACTAATTTATAGTCTTTTCCTTTTTTGTGTGGGTGAAAACCACTTAAGACGAAACATTTTTTCCTGATGCTGCCGAGAATAATATTTACTTTATTTCTTATATCGCTCTCGTGCATCTAAGACCACACTGGCATAATGGATGTCTACCTCAGACAGCAACGGCAATGGCTGGAAGACACCCACAGGTTATGGATTTCATTATTACTGTTAGTAATATCGCATTTTGGTATGCGGGGGGAGTGGTTGCCAGAGAGACCGAGAGGGCTGGCAAGAAATTGAGATGGAAAGGCAAATTCACTCACATAAAAATAAGAAACCACACTTTACTTAACAGAAATCCTGAAAATTTATGCTGTTTACCTTCCTGTAAATAATTGTTTTTGTTTCCGAACACGAGCCTACACAGAAATGAAGAAAAACGAAACATAGAATGAAGAAAAGAATTTAATGAAACGAAAGTGTGGAGGATATGTGACTATGACTACGAGTGGAACAGCACAAGGATAACAATCCTTAATGGAGAATGTAGCAAAAACCGCACAAACCTACAATTCAGTCCTTATCCCTCCTACCACAATTCGTCATGCGAAATGATTAAATGAACCAGAAACCCATCAAGATGAGATGCTTCAGATGTATCTACGACCACACATACGTTTGTGTATTCATTATATGTAGAAGAGCGTATATCCTGGTGTTTGTGTACTCTTAAATCTGTCAAAATGAAATGGAAAATTGTTTGGAAATTTAGCACACACATCAATATTGAACGGAATCCAATACGTAATATAATTCTTTGTACGGGAACGTTTCGATTGGGTAGGAGATTATTTAAATCCTAAAAGATTTTCTTAGTTTAAGTTTATCTGAAAGCGAAATATTGGCCGGTGTTTTGCGTCTGGTGTAGAATTATGTATGAAATACCAAATGCGGTGTGTATTATAAAGATTTATAATAATATGTTTATAATAAATATTTTAAATGAACATAACATAGGGATGGAAACAATTTTAACATATTATTTCAAAGTTCAATTAAACATTTATGGATTCAGCAAACATGTTTTTGGTTTTAAATTTAGCTTGAAAATGTCATTCAAGATTTACAAGCCGAGCAAAATACACACCTCAATAAAATGATAAAGCGGTAGCACAACTTACGAAGTGGAAGCTGTGAAAAACGGTACGACGGTAAGCCAGCAAATTGTTAATAAATCCTCCAGAGGGCGCTCGAATTACGCTGTCATATTATATTTTGACGAGTAGCACGTGCTCTGCGAAATTCATATTTTCGATTAGCAAACAATCTTCGAATTATAGAAAAGTGGTTAAAAAAGGGTTCAGTATGCAGTGGCCACATATTGACGTATAAAAAGTTTGTCACTGAAAGAAATCAAAGCAGAGTTCGATAATATTCATAGAATGTCTGGATCATTTTTCCTACTGTGTACAATTGGATGAACATGCTCGTGGTCGTATATCGATGTAATGAGACTGAAATTTACTGAAAGTCCACGTCAATTTTTTGACTAGACGATGAGTTAAACTGTGCTATCTAATTGGGGACAAAGAGAGACACGTAATATGGCACAGTGTTTTATTTTTCATTGTGAACCAAACTGTGCATGTGATATTTACAAAAAATAGTTGGATCCAATTCACAACTTTAGATCAAACATGGATCTATTATTACACCTTAGTTGAAGCAGTCAAAATAATGGACTTTATGGGATGAACAAACTACATTGAAGGCGAGCACCAAGCCGCATGGAAATACAATAAACGTACACAGATTACTTTCTGCCCAAAAAAAAAAAAATTTAATTGTAGTTATATAAGACTATTTAAGAACTGAGAGGAATGGGAGAAATTAAATTTACCACCAGAAAACTGCTTATTCATAACACACAGGCTTTTTTTAAGAGATTGGGTTGGATCAAATACATAAAATAAGACAAAGTTACGAAATAACAAGTGGAGAGACGCAAAGTTAGATGGGCGCGAAAAGTTCGCCAAGGGGTACAAGCTTTAGTGTAGTGTACTATCTATCAGCCAGCCGTTAGTTAAATGAGGCTGTTATAATTATATACCTGTCATACATAACATATAGATTACGCTTGCTTCTCTGGTAAAAATACTAACCATGAACGCAACTACGTCCGTACATTATAAAATTGACATTATTCCTTCCCACAAATTTATAATTAACACCATACACTGTTTTTAATTATAGTATTAATGACGGAATAATTCTGAAAATGAAGCATATATTCAAAGAAAGGCTTGGCTCTGAAATATACTTGTAGCATTTTTGTTAATCAAGACTACGATTAGAGCAATGCTTTTAAAAAGTGTGTGGGCTAGAACAGTTTCTTCCAATATCTGTCAATTTCTGCTATATATTACTTCCAACTAACAAATGAAGTTTTAGAAAATAAAAGTTTCTTTTTTTCCAGATGTGAATTTGGAAATTTGAATTGTGATATTCGTGATACATGCAGTGCATCAGGTTATTGCATATACATACATACCCATTACATAAAAGGGCGTATCAAGAACGACTTTTGCTCATATGTTTCGTATATTGCCTTATCTATTCTTATCAGAGGAAAATGCAACTCTTTAAATTTTCTAATAAATATGTTGATCTCTACATTCATCGGCTACCGCCATACACTGGTTTTACTCAACGAATAAGTGGTAAAAATATTACACAAATTTTGAAGATCTTCATCTACCAAGATCCTTTCGACGATCGAGAATATTTAATCAAAAAGCTTTCGTACAGAAAGGCTTGAATTTGGACGCGTATTTTGGCCAGGTGTCTTATTCACCTCACAGTTTAACCACGTGGGCAACGGTAAATGTACTGGGAGATTTCACTGAAAAAATTTGCAACAGGCATTGCATAGTTGCAAACCCCGGCTGTAGTCGCAGCCTCTTCTAAAAATATGTCCTAATTATTATCCTTGACACACAGTAGAAACGTAATAGGCGCAAAAGACAAACTCTGACAGGCCCTGATACTATAAACAACGTCGTGTGGTTTTTGCGGCAAAGGATGTTGTGTACATGGCAAAAGGAACGGTCCAGGGAACATGTTAAGCCTGGAACAAAAGTAAAGGACATGATATGAATATGGTATGTCTTCTTGTAACAAAAAGTTATAAAAGTTGTCAACCAAAGCCCTTCCGCTGATTTCATTTTATAAAATATTACCAAAAACAAAAAAAGTGCAAGGAATTGGAAAAGGAGCGCTTAAGAAAAAAGCGCTTGAAAATCTTTCCTCAGTGCGGCTTATAGACGATAATCGATTCGGTTAAATCGCTATATAATTATCGTAAATTCCACCTTAAATTTGTATAGAGTTTACTATACCAAGATGTGTTGTTTTCATCTGAAACTGTTAAAAACATCAAAAGAATTGTGGCAGAAAGTTGAAATTTAGTATATTTGTAAACTGCGCCATCCCATCACGTGCTCCGACATCATCAGTTGAAGTTGTTTGTAACATTAGGTTCAGGTGGTTTTGAACACAAAAAATGTACGCTTTTGTAAAAGCTTCATACAACAAATAATGTCCTTTTAAGTAAATTTCCTTAACGTTTTTTTCATAAGTTTAGCAGAAATGTACGACGATGTATTACTATCATATTACATCTCTCGCAGCAATCTATTTGTTTGGTTTCAAACAGTTATAAGATAAACTTAATGTAGAAAGTATGAACTCACAGTAGTTACAATTTCTAAATTGATTTAAAGAAGAAAACCGGATTAAAGCAATTACTATTTTGATCGAAAATGTTCCACAGCATTAGTCTTTTTCAGTGTGTACTTGAATGTATCTGCGCTTACAGAGAAAAACGACTCTGTTATTTTTTGGATTTTATGGATATTAATCGTTTTTTTTTTTCAAATATCAATTTTGTAGGAATATTATACCTTATAACTTTTAAAATATATGGAATTTTAATATGTGTCTTAAAGACATAAGAACAGTAAACTTGTTCTTATTTATATCAGTATATGGAGATGTTTTGAAAAATTGCTATAACCTGTGCACTACATCAAATTTTATATTAAATTGGGATTGAATATTAATATGCGTCAAATACAGTTAATATAATAGGTGCAGAAATAAGTTCCCGCTGTTTGCCAGTAGATGGCGCCAGCCGTAAGTGCCATACCATAAACTGAATGTCATTACAAAGCTTAGATTGAGATTTTCTTTTGACATCATAATCTTTTGGTTGTTTTAATATGTATGATATTGTGCCAAATAATCGTCATAATAGAAGAAATCAGCAGCTGAAGCTCATTGAGAGCTTCAAAACATTTACGGAAATGCTACTTTAAGCGAAACAACGTGTCGAGAAGACCTTTCGCGTTAATGAAAATGATAAATCTTCAAAGACACTGAAATGACGACATTGCTGATGGGGAACGCAGGAAGAGCTTGCTTCAGTATTAGAGGTTACCCGCCAAGCCATTTCCAAGCGATTGCATGCATTGGGAATGATTCAAAAGCAAGGAAATTTAATTCCTAATGAGTTGAACCCATGGGACGTTGAGCGTCGTTTCATCGCCTGCAAACAACTGATTCAGCGACAAAAAAGGAAGAGGTTTGTTCATCCTGTTGTAACAGGTGATGAAAAGTGGATTCATTACAGCCATGGGAGCTATTCGGTCATGCTTCTACTTCGTATCCTGGGCCGAATATTTACGCTGCTCTGGATTTAATGGGAACCGGTCGGTGTTATTTATTACGAGCTGTATGAACCGAGCTCTGCGCGAGAAACGCCCACAATACGCGCGGAGGCACTAAGAAGTAATTCTTCAGCATAGCAACGCTCGGCCTCAAGTGGCCAAGCCCGTTAAAACCTACCTGGAAACGCTGAAATGGAAAGTCTTACAACATCCGCCATATTCTCCAGATATTGCGCCGTCCGATTGTCACTTGTTCCATTCGATGGCACACGATCTGGCTGACCAGCAGTTGTACTCATAAGACGACATCCAGGAATGGCTAGATTCGTGGACAGCCTGAAAAGATGAACAGTTTTACCGTGACAGAATTCGAGATTTGCCAGAAGTAGCAACTAGTGATGGACAATACTTGTAGTGAATCATTTGTAAACATATTTTTAAAATAAAGTTTCATTTTTAATAGAAACAAAGAAAAAACCAGCGAGAACTTGGTTACGCACCTAATAATATTAACGAGGTGCGACTTTGTCCTAACTCCGCTTAAGCCATTTTTCCTTGCGACCAATGATAATGATATAAAACTTTACCAGTGTCCCAACTAGAGCCAAAAGACCATCTTATTTAGAATTCTTTCCATGGATTTTCGAATAATCACAATTAGCTATTTTTATTCCAAAAATCTGAAAAGTTTATTTACTTAAATCACAAATCGAATTTCAAGTTACTGCCATTGTAGGATTAAATATAAATTGAAAATTTATGAAATCCTACAAAACGAATGTTGTGATTAGCTTTTTATACCACCACCACCACCAATATAAGATAGTTAGCAAACTTACTATACTATCGCGTTTAGAACAACTAGAAATATTCACCTGAGGCACATTGAAGTAAATATATTCGTAAGTCGTCGTAGAAATCTATACTACTTATCTGTTGGTAGCACGATAGTGGTTGCGCCAGCCGAGCCAAGGGGCTCAAATTTTGTGTGAGGATGCCTCGTATTTGTAGGTAAGTCAGATTCTAAAATGGAAGTAGTAGGAAATAACTTGCTGAAAAAAAGACTCAACCGATCGGTATAAAACTGTGAATTTTTTAGTTTCTTTTTTACCATTTAATACCCCCGTTTAGTTTACCTGTCATCTAAAGTGTTATTTATTAAGTGAACGGTTTGCCATTTACGACTATAGATCGTTCAATAACTGAAAAGCCCTTGAAAATAGTTCAAATTTACTATAAAAGTGGTGATTCAAACGTGGATATTTTTCGTACATTACGAGATGATTGTGGTCGTCATAATCGACCTACTGTGCAAAGAATTTACAAGATTATAACGAAATTTAAAGAGAATGAAAGCGCTACAGACCTGTGCATCATCAGTGGCAAGGTCCAAGCATTATAATGAAATAAAAGTTTCATCGAAATCGCCTATTATTTAACTTTACTTTTGAAGCCGACAAGTGAATAACTCGGCATTACTTAGAGTAATCATGCAATGCAACATTTGAAATTTTTTATTTATACCAAATTCATGAACAACATTCATAACCTAATTGTCAGAAATTGTATGGGTGAACTCATTCCACTGGATAGTCACAAAGACTACACTGAACTGAATCTCCGTTAGAAGTAATTGAAAGTAAATACGCATTACAAATAAGAGTATTTACCATCACTAAACCTCCAGCCATTGTCAACAGCAATTCTCATTCTGGCTCAGTGGTTATGCCAAAATACTTCCCACATATTAGGCCACGTTTATACCTAAGAATGTCTAATATTTGCAGATATCGCATTCCAAAAAATCACCCAGCTGATGCGATGACACGAATGACATGAAGTGATGGGAGGTTGTAACAATGATGTGTAAATGAGAGACATTAAAAGTAATGAATGCCTGTTATAAAAATAAATGCCCAAAACGCTCAAGAATGCCACCGAACTGAACTATTTTCCATAAACTCAATGCAGAGGAGAGCGCGCGTGGTCGATCATGTTCCCGCTGAGCACACTTTGTGATGGCAATGAAATTATGAACACATTTGACACTGAGACCGTGAAAATATGTACTCGTCGCAACTGAGTGTACATGACTACAACGGTCATTAAGGACAACTGTAATGGTCCATAATTGAAAACGATATGCTGGCGTTGACGCAAACTGTGATGGGGAGCACAAGGTGCGGAAATGGAATCTGCTTCAGAGATTTTTATAGTTGTGGCAACAGCGCGAATTGTGGGCGTCATGTCGTTGATAGTGCCCGGTCCGTTATTGTTGTGGGTGTTTTCTTTTCCGTTGTTTTGTGTAGTCTCTGTTATCACACAATACGGAAATTGCTTAGGGATGCAAGTTCTGTGTTCCCTTTTTTTTCATTTTCACTCTGAAGTTCCTGAAATCTATTCACTTCATGCCATCCGTACTCTCACATCCATTTGTTCCGTCAATATAATTGACATTATCTAGCATCGTTGTTTTGTATTAGGGTTGGGGGAAAGTACAACAAGATATTCTTAATTCTTGCACAAGGTCACACCATTTCAACAGCACGGCTTCGCTTTTATTACAGGTCTAAGTGTTGCAACATTAGGTTGCCATTATAATGACCGAAAAAATTAAAACGAAATGAAACTCACAACAAAGTTTTATATTTAAGTTTAATATAACGTGCTTTAACGTGCTACTTTAATAAATTTAGAAGTCGGCGACTTTGTAGCTTCATTATCCCCATTTAGAAATATACAGCCGAACACAGTTATTATGGAATCACCGGGGTGTGTGTATAATTTATTATGACCATAGTTCGGAGAAATGGTTAAGGCCATTTAGAAGGTTATTGCGGACTATCTGGTGGCTTTGTTGAGGCGTTGTGTGCGTGAGGGCTACTTTCCATGTGAATGGAAGGTGGCCCGTGTCATTGTTCTTTTGAAGTCGCCCGATAAGGTTAGGAGTAATCCTAGATCTTATCGTGGAATCAGTCTTCTTCCAGTACTTGGGAAAGTGCTGGATAGGATTATGGTTGATCGACTAAGTGAGAAGATCTCTGATGGAGCGTGCGTTTGGCAATTTGGCTTTACCAAAGGCAAATGTGCTGAGGACGCCTGGATGCATGTCAGAAATACGGTTAGCGGTTCTGACGCAAAGTACGTCTTGGGTATTTTTGTTGACTTTAGAGGGGCCTTTGACTATTTGGAATGGGGTCCCGTTCTAAATAAGTTAAGGGAAGTGGACTGTCGAGAGATCGGACTATGGGGAAGTTATTTTTCGGACAGGAAAGCTTGTGTGGTGGGTGCGGGTGGGAGGATCTGGAAGGACGTTGTGCGCGGTTGTCCTCAGGAATCCATCTGTGGGCCATATATATGGAACTTCATGATGGATTCGTTACTGAGGCTGCTTGCAGAGGAATGCAGTGTCAGTGCTTACGCCGATGACCTGCTTATCATGGTTGAGGGACAATCCCGGGCTCATATCGAGCAACGGGCCTCAGCTTTGATGAGTATAGTCGCGAGTTGGAGTGAGCAAGTGGGCGTTGCAGTCTCTGCAGACAAGACTGTGGCAATGTTGCTGAAAGGTAACCTTTCTGCCAGCAGACGGCCTACTGTCAGATTCGCTGACAGTAGAATACGTTGCGTGACGGAAGTTAAGTATTTAGGGGTGACTGTGGGGGAGAGGATGACTTTCATTCCTCATGTTAGGGAGTTAGAAAGGAGGCTGACCTGTACCGTTGGCATGGTGAGGCGCATCCTACGGACGGATTGGGGGCTTTGTAGGCGTGCTGCTCGTATAGTCTACCGCGGCTTATTTGTTGCCTGTGCAACATATGGGTCGTCGGTGTGGTACGAGGCAGTCACGACCTCTGCAGGATACCGTTTGATACAGTCATGCCAGCGGGAGATTTTGCTTGCTTGCATGCCTGTATGTAGAACGGTTTCCACGACTTGGAGGTTCTGTTTGACTTGGAGGTTCTGCGTCGAGCAGTAGACTTCCGGGTGAAGAGAGGATGCTCTGAGGCTGGTATAGACCTGGTGAGGGATGTACAGGCCATTGAAAATCTGAGTAGGGCGGAACGCAAGGCAGTTTTGAGGGAATGTGTGACAACCAGATGGGATCAGTCACACAAGGGTAGAGCCACGTACGCTTTTGTCCGGGATGTTTGTTTCGTCAATGGGAATCCTGACTTTGGTTTTAACCTGAGTCTGGGCTTCATATTGCGGGGCATGGTTCTCTGAACGAGTTTCTGCACAAAAGAGGCCTGGCTGACAGTAGTGCTTGTGACTGTGGGCATCAGACAGAGGATTGGAAGCATGTGTTGTGCGACTGTCCTCTGTATGATGATATTAGGGATTTGGACGCATTAGGGATTGTGAGGGTTGGGGATAGTTGGGACGTGACGGACATGATATCGTCAAGGGATAGACTGGCTGGAGCTCGTCACTTTGCAGGCAGGTTGTTTGCAAGGTGTCGGGCTAGGAGGGAGCGTTAGGGGTTGTCTTGGTGGGTTAATTGGTGTTAGGGATTGGGGGCTCTGCTGTGAAGATGCACTGTCATGTGTGTTGCGCAATGTGCGATGCATGTGGAGGTGTGTTGGAGCAGCATCCCTCTGTACTCTTATTTTTCTTTGTTTCTTATTCTTCTTTTCTTCCCTTCTTCTATTCTTCTCCTTTTCTTTTTTTCAGTTTTGTATGCGTTTGCATTGCGGGAAGGCATGTAGCTGCAAATTGTTGCAGGTGCATGGCTGCGCTTTGTGCAGACGGCTACGGTGGACGACCAGTTCCATGCGAGGTATGATGTAGCGAAATTGGAGCAGCTTTTGTCTGCGAAACCCCGACCAGAGGGTTTTTCATTTTCTGGTAGCACGGGAGACCAGGGGCCCCAGGAACATTTTGTTCTTGGCTGATCGTGGTGTAGGACCCCTTGTGGGAGCATCGTGCTGGCTGTGGTTGCCCGAACATGTGTTTCTACGGATCTTGCATTATTTCAGGATCTCTTGAAGGTAATGCGAGAACTTGGGAAACACTGTTCTTCGTCTATCCGAGGTGTCTATATAGGCCTCACTCCTACCCGGGAGGAAGCTCACTTCATACCAGTGACTTCAAAGATACTTTGGCAGAGGGAGGAAATATGCCCTGAGGAAATTTTTCCAAGAGGACCTGTTTCCTATTTCTAAGGTGCTTCGACTAATCCTTCCGGGATTAGTTTGAGTTCCCCAAAGGGGCGCTCGCTGTCGCAAACACGTTCAAGAACAGTCCCATGTGTGGTGGCACACCGTGAGTAAGGCTATAAAAGCGAGACCCACGTTAAACCCGACAATTGTTATGACCATAGTTAGTTATTTCTGCGACAAAATTTTATATTAATAAAATTACTAGAGACGGACATGGATTGGCCCTCCAGTAGACAATAGGGTGCAAATATTTAACTTTTTGCTCACAAGATGTTAATACGCTGGAAATGGTGTAGAAAACATAACCACAATTTATTTTTGACTCACGATGACACCTAGAGGTCGCCTACTTACGACGAACCCAAAAACTTAGTTGACAAAATTGAAATATACAGAAGCATTAGTAGATGTGGCAACTACTAAGGACATATGTTTTTTAATGAAAATGGGATAGTAATAATTTATTTTGCTTACAGTGCAATGGTGTCGATCTTATTACGCTAGTATTGGTGGGGCTGACGGTCAAATAAAGAAAAAAAATTTTAATATCTGCGAATGCTTAAAGGGAATAATACCGTAAACTGTAGCCTGCGTTTCACACAATTTTTAGCTATTTAGTAGGGAAAATATTTTTAAAACAAACAAGCAAGAAAAATGATCCACGTTTTTATGGTTAAACAAATAATTAGCAGTTTTTTCATTTAGTTTCCATTTTTTGGCATTTATCACTAGATTTTGCCAACTTCTGGCAAAACTAGTGAACTAATGGATCCCATCCATCTGTTATACGACAGATCCATATTTTCATCGGAGTTATATAAAACGTTGCATGTACACAACTATCGCTTCAGCACACAAGAGAAACAACACATGAAAAAAATAATACTGATTTATACACATCATCGATCGTAAAAATATTTTTCATAACACTTTCGGGCGGCTTAAACAAATATCAGATTAGCACACTAATTCCGACAGAACATGAAAACAAAACTCACTATTTTCCTATCGAGTCACCATTCTCTGTTGTTAATTTACAAGTTATAATACAGAGTGGCGCATCAATTGCGTTGCAATAAGAAATTTAAATAACTTTTTTTCAATCAATTTATTTCATTTATTGTATAGAAAATTCAATTTTATTTTATATAACTAATTGGTTTTGAAGATGATAGACCGTAAATGACCTCTATGCTTTTTCACGTACATGCGACAACTAATCGGAAAATTATTGATTGCAGGATCGCCTCAATTATTATTTTAAAGGACTGCTTCAATTCAGTCAAATTCCTTGCTTTCGTTTTGTACACCTCTTGTTTGACATACTCCCAAAAAAAAAGTCTGGTGTAGTCAGGTGACCTTGGGAGCCAGCGAAAAGAGGAGTTTCTTGAAAGTAATTTGTTTGGAAATTTTCGTTGGAGCTCCGCTATAACCGGTCTGGCTATGTGTCCAGTTGCTCCATCTTGCTGGCACCAACATCTGTTGAAAAACTCCTTCAACATCTTTAAATAACGGTCTAGTTTGACAGTTGACAGCAGCATGATTCATGTGCCATCCTGTACCTCAGTCTTCCACACTTGTTTTTGTTGTTGTTTAAAGCAAAGCCAAGTACTTGTTCGTTCCATTCAGAGCTGTCAGAGTTTGGGGTGCAAGCTGGGGATTTCAATTTGCTAGATAGGTCCAGCAGTTTCCGATTAGAAAAAGAGATTTTTGTGGTAAGATTATAAGTTTATTAGAGATATATTAAAAATGTGGACAATATTGAAAAATCGATTCAAAAGGGTGTCCCTGGAACGGTCTAATCAGTTTGTGACATAAACAGGAGTCACACGGAGCTAAATGAGGCGAACACGGTGACTGTGGGGCGATACTTATTAACTAAATCTTTACGAAAAACTTACAACGAACCAATGCTGTGTTGAAGGGCCATTACTGTGGTGCAAAGTCCAAAAGTTGTATATTAACCGGCTGGTGTTTTTTAAGGTGCTACATAAAATACCCCAGAAATATCACAATTTTTTTTCGTTTTAATTAAATTTCATTTAAAATTTATCGATCGCAATTAGAATATTATGGCCTCTAGGAAATATACTTCCAACTATATACTCCATTTTTCCTCCTCTACGGGAGCGGTCCCAAAAATTATTTTCGTGAGTTATTTTGGTTATAAAACATATGCCCAGTTTCCAACCGTTAATTGCTGAAAGTGACAAAATTAGAAAATTAGTCACTTCCATTTGCTAAAAGGTCAAAAGTCAAAATTTAGAAAATTGTTAATTTTTTAGAGCTTACTTTAGGGACACATTACATATTGCTTATTTACATTTATAGTTTAATTAATTTTGAAAATAATTCTAAGAGTTCTCGATAAATATCTTACACACATAAAAACATAAAAACGAATTATGCTCAACAGAATCATAATTGAGGCCAATACGTGGAATTGTTGGTTAAATACAACTTAATGGCCAGATATTTTCATATGGTTCTTCGGTTAAGCCAAGCTGAGTTGTTAATTTCTGAATACATAAAAAGTTTAAAACTCCAATCAACGACTTTTATTTAGAATTAAACTTAAATCACAAAATTTACAATGATTTTTTGAGTATTGGACATTTTGTTTAACCTGGCTTGAGCATTAAACTATAATTGAATTGAGTTTTGTCATTCATTTTTTCCTCATAGTGTGCGAAATATTGCGCCTTTTATTTTGATACTGTATGAGAATTTTCAAAGTCATAACTTAGTTCCTTTTATTTAATGCTACAGTTTATATGAAAATACTCCACTGTGATAACACATTTCCGAACACATATTTTTTCGTGTATTTTCATCAGTCAAAGAACCAATTTAATACTGTAATTAAGAGAGTAATTAAGTAGTTTTTAATAATTCCTTCCCACAATTAGGGGACAATATAACCTCTTATTACAGAAAACCCGATTTTTTTGAGATTGTGGATTTTAAAAATTTCTACAAAATTACAATGATTTCTAACTAAAATACTTTAGATTAACAAGGCTTTTGTATGGAATACCTGAAGGTATTAAAACTTGTGGAATTTGACGTAAATACGCCTAGCCTAATTTTTTCTAGATATTCTTACGCCTTAACATCTCCTTTAATACATTTTTTATACTTTTACTCAAAGGAATGAAGCTATACTCATAGATTATTTGATACGGCTACCAGTATTGAAATTTCAGTCAGATGGATTGACTTTTAGCGAGTTATCCATTTTTCGGTTTCAAAAGTCAAGTTATATAAAACACACAAAACCTATGATTTCGATGAAACTTTTATTTCGTTATAATTCTTGTCATTACGTACGAAATACAATGTCATTTGAGTGGTCGCCTTTGCAACAGTGGATGCTTTTGACGTAGTTTGCAACTACTTTTTCGCACAATTTGGACGGTATCTCGACGATAACTTGACGAATGTGGTTTCAAATGCTCCAACGTTTGGGGATTATCCGCGTAAACACGATCTTTGACGTAGCCGCACAAAAAAAGTCTAACGACGTCAAATTACATGGCCAATTGAATTAATTTCTGGAAACTTCTTACGCATTAAAGCCAAAATCGGCCGTGTTGTGTGACTCGTAGCACCACCTTATAGAAACTGCATGTCGTCCAGTTCATAATCTTCAATTGCTGGCCAAAAAGTCGGTTATCATACGACTATAGCGCTCTGAGTTGAAATTTGGATTATCCGCCACATTTTCACTAACGGCAGTGATTACATTGCGATGATGCACAGGCCAGACCTCATCTCTTTAAATTTGTTTGTAATATTGACAATTCTTGCACAATAGGTCGATTATGACGACCATAATCAATTCGTAATACACGAAAAGTGTTCACGTTTAACTCACCACTTTTGTAGTAAGTTTTAACTATTTTTACGCGTTTTTCGGTTGATAAACGATCCATATTCGTAAATGGCAAACGTTTCACTAAATAAATAACATTTCAGACGACAGGCATTTAACAGCTGACATCCGTGCCAGACCGGCGGTTTGTAGTGTAGAAATTTCAGTCAGGTACATTGACATGTATAATTTCATCCAAGAGCATTTTGACTGAATTTAGTAGTTAGCAGTTAGCAAAATGTCGAGCTGGAAATTTGTGGGTTAAACGGGTTACCAAGAGAGGCGTGCACCAAGGATTTTGAGAGATCGCATGTGGAATGTCAACTGTGACTGAAAATTCTGCAATATTTAAATTGGTTCTCATACCAAATGATGCACTAGCATCGTTATAAAGAAAGTGTAATTACATTAAATGTATTTCCTTCTTTTCTAAAACGTTCAATACTATATGTGGATATAAGTTTATAACTGGCTAGGAAGGTCCATTGCCCGTAAACATTTTGAAAAGCTGTTCACTGTAAATGTCTCTTAAAGGTTTGCGATATAACGCCTTTGATTTGAGTTCGAAACGATTTAAACTTTTTTTTTTTTGTTTGCATTGATATAAATTCTTCCACCACGTAAGCAAAGCAATCAGTATGCATGCTAGCAATCATAGCTCCCAATTTACTCGAAGCTCACTTAGAGTTTAAAACAAAAAACACTACTACCACTACGCGCTTTTTTCTGCAATTTTACAATACCTTCTATCAAAAAATCGTGTGGCAGCTTGCAATTTTATTTTGAATTCAATTCCAGATTAAATTTATGAAATATTCACAATACTCTGATGAGATTTTCACAAGAAACGTTCGATGCAATCAAAAAGCAACGTAATAAAACCAAATTGCGAGGGAGAAGAAGAGCATAAATTCTAACCATAAATTAAATCCTCCAGAAAAATGCAGGGAATGAAGGATGTGAAGCATTTCAGATAACCACTTTGTAACAACATGTGTCATATGCTATAGAACCCACTGATTTCGCGTTCGAAGAGCTTACACTTTTTTGTGCGACAGGGAGGATTTAGGGGTTGTACTAAAATTCGTGAATTCGATGCTAGCGGTGAGGATGAGCGATTTTTTTTTATTGTTCCCAATAAAAATTACATTTAAATGGAAAAACATTACGAAATGCTTCGCCATTTAAAAATGAAATTGTGAAAAATTTAAATTTATTTCAGTTTCACGTATAACGTATTTTAGCAAAGTGTTTTTTGGCGCTGCATCATCCCTCATCCGAAATTTATTCGTGCAGTATTGTAAGTACGCTATAGTGTGCTATGTTCGAAACTGTAATAATGCAGCTACAAAGTAATTATATAATTTTGAATTTATAGATTTATCAAATTGAAGAATCAACTGCGTATAAATGACATGTGTTCTATTGTTATTATTTTATCATACATTTTGTGCAATTATGATGGTATCCATCCTCATATTATCATGGTATCACATAGTAAATTTGTCAAGACTATGAGTTATCAATTTGAGATTAAGATTACTAATTTACGACGTTATGAATTTGTTAAGTAGTCAAGTTATGAAATTACCAATATGTCGAATTATCAGTTTACATAGATATCAAGTTATCGCTTAAAATATGTTGCATTAACATTTACTATTTTCAATATATTCACTACCATCTTTCTAAAAAAAATCGGGATGATGTTACTTATTATCAATTTTATAATGGCAGTGAAAACTGAAAAGAAAAACGATCATAAATTAAGGGTATGCATACGGACTCTTTACAGTCAGGACCGATTATCCGACTAGAGGATGTTCTTGACATATGTAAGACCGACACCGTCGATATGCAACAGATGCAATGAAAAGTAAAAAGAGGTATTCCACTTAAAAACTGTGGCATCAAAAAGTGTGTGGGGGGGCGTGGAAAGTCGCTAAGGTCTTATCAACAAATGCTGTAGCTTAACGCACAGTAAATGAAGCTACTTTATAACTGACTAAACTTAATTACTATAATTTTCTTATAACTTTCTATCTTCCCCCTAGAAGTTGCAGGGAATGCCTCGATTTTTGTTGAATCGCCTAATTTGTATATGAATTTGCGTAGAGGAAGTGGAAATGCAGACCATTTTCATAAGTTTAATAAAAGTCTGATGTTTATATTGAATTTAGTATAATTGAATGAAAGATATAAATCTTGATTTGTAACTTTCAACTTCTTCAGCCTTTATTTATTATCTTTAATTTTAATTTTAATATTTAAGCTTTCGGTTTGCTGGTTGTTTTATTTTTACTTTATTTTCCAATTATTCGCAATTCGTTGAATTGCATTTATGGAGGTTTTTGATCATAAAAGTGAAAAGATGTGACATAATTCTTGGTATCAACAAAGGGTGGGGTTATGCGGTTGACTTCAAGCTAAGTTAATGTTGTTTACAAATTATGGGTTACAGCTGTAAAAGTAAACTTCGATAAATCTGCTAATTTTTATAGGGAATTGTTTGAAAAATATAAAGGGTAGAATATATGGATTAAATCGAGCGATTATTTGGTCGATTCTTAATAAGTTTTGCCAGGAATTGTACATAGAGCAGAACAATGAAAGAAATATGCAATTGTAGCGTACTTTGATTTAGAAATTATAGAGAAAAAATGAAATTTCGAAAAATCGACCAATTTGTTAAGGAAGTACTAGAAGAGTATGGCAGTGCGGACCGTTTTCATCCTCGGAGCCTACTTTAGGAAGTACTCATTTTATGACAAATTTGCCTTTATTTTTTTGGAATTGAATAAAAGATATTAATCAAAGAAAATTTCGGTTAAGCAGATTATTTGATTAAGAGTTTTTTAAATAGCCATGGTTAATCTGTAGATTTATTTCTAATTTTAACGATTATTGTAGAACTATGTAAAGAACAAAAATTTCGATTGCTGTTTAGCAGTTTGAATTTCGGAAAATCGAGCAATTTGTGTGAGAGTTGAGTTGATACATCCCATTGACAATCACTGTATACAATTTGGCAAAAAGCAGGAGGTATCCAGTTTTGAAATTTTTCGTGAAGTTGTATGGCAGTTATCGTATCAACAAA